>JYDO01000046.1:0-251737 GCA_001447755.1 Trichinella papuae
ATCGTGCAAACAGAACCGTGCTGATCATACACAAACTGATGGCGCAGGTTACATTTATGCTGGAGTTTCTTGTCTGATTTTCAGGACAACATATGATACCTTCCTCTTCTGTAGCTCTCACGTCCCATGTCGCGTGACTCATTTTTTCTCAAGGCGAGAAAATGTTATTTGAAAGTAATCCTACTTGCTCTTGATCCACCTCAGAATTTACAACAATTATATATAGCTATATATATATATATATATATTACACTTAATAAAAACATTTTATTAATTATAATATGTTAATAGTAAATTAATTAATAAAAAATTAATAAACACCATATTTCATCAATATCATACAATTATTTATTAAGCATTATGCAATAATTTTGATTGCATAATATTATATTTAAAAAAATGATGGGATTGCGTAAATCACGACAAAAAATAATTAGCGCCAACAAAACAAGAGGGAGAACAACTGCACACTGCACAGACAAAAGTCAGACCAGTAAAACAATGAGAATTTTAACGTCTTTGCAAAAATTCAAATTGACCAATCATATTGCGTATTAGATCCGTGTGTTCTCCATCCCATTAGTTTTTGTCTAATCACTGGAAGTTTTAAAAAGTAGCATTGAAAATGAATTATATTGAAATATTACCACTGTTTTATTGTTAATTTTACTTATTATTTAATTATTTTTCGAAATATTACAATAATCAAAAAACTTTAATGCATTTTCTGCGCTCTACATTCAGCGTGATGGCACTCGCATTTTAATTATTTATCATTATTCAATAAATATTAGTCGATTTATTATTTTGCTTAAGGATCAATTTGTATTTTACTTTAATTGCAACTGTAACTTTTTTTTGAGGTTTTCTTTATTTAAACGTGATTATTTTTTGTTACGGTAGTTACTTTTAAATTGTGGCAGTGATTAAGAATTATATAAAAATATTATTACTGTTTTATTATTAATTTCACTGTATTTTTTAACCCAATTATTTTTTAAAAATATTACAATATTTTTAAAAAGGAATGATTTTATGCTTTACTACATTTTCTGCGTTCAATATTCGACGTGATAATTGATTATGTCTGTACGAAAACAGCAAAGGAATCACGAAAATGCATGTGACATTGGACTGAAATTTTGTCGCTCGTTTCGACGATTTAGGTTCAATTTAATGAAAATTCAAGAAAAATGCGAACGCATTTCACAAACTTACTCTCATAAAATGGACGTTATTAAAATAAACAACTTGGAAAAGCTCACGGAAGAAAAATTGCCAATTGATGTTGAAGTCTCCAGCGTATTTACTGAAGAAGACTTCTTTTGTGATTTTCAACGTATGCCTACTTTAACAAGGAATTCTCATAAAAGTTGCTTTACTTGTTCAAATGATGCAACTTACTGCCTTCGTTCAACATTTAGTAGTTTTCTTGAAAATGAAGTATGTTTATTTTCCTTTTCTTTGTTTTTTATGTTTTTTCTTAGGAGTATAAGTGGCTGTCATTATCATTACCTTATGAATGATGTTAATGAGTTTAAAGTTGTTTCGTTGTTTTCTTGTTATTTTTATTTAATTAAATTGTTTCTCTCGTAATGTTTTGAAGGTACTGACTATTTTTGGCCCTGAAAAGCAACTTTTAATACTGCAAAGTCTGTGTAAAGCAGATTCTCAAAAAGCATTAAAAATTCAAATATCAAAAGTACTTTTTTTAAATTTTGTATTCAGGTTCACTGCGGTGCTAGGAAAGGAAAATCAAAAGGATTTCACAATTTTTTACGTGGAAACATTGTTGATATTCCCCGTTGGCCACATAGCCAGAGAATGGTTGACAATGTATATATTCCTAAGGCCACTTACAGCATCATAACTGTGCTAGATGGTGCACATCCTTTTGACAATGGGTATTTGTTTATATCGAGGTCATATTTTTATTTTCACTGTTGTTGTTGTTTTTTTTTGCAGAAACGGGTTTCAGAAGATCCCACTCAATGAAGCATACATGAAGAACAAATTGTTTTTGAACAGAATGCATTTCTACCAACTTTGGGAATTTGAGTCGGAAAATTCGGAAATGGCAGGATTTTATCCGGAAGCTGGAAATCAACAGGCAGTGGAAAACGAGAAATCACTGCAGTTGGAACTTCAGAAACGTCGTTTGAGACTAGTTAAAGTACATCTTCCCAACGCATCTTAAATCATAAACTACTACTTATACATGATGCTGTTTATTTATTGTGTGGGACTTGTTACAATATCAAAAATGTTGAAGTAGTTTTGTTTGAATTTTTAATTCATGGCAAAAGTTTTGCCACGACAAATCATTTTCAACGTCTAACATCATTGAGACACAACTGAAAAGATTTAACAATTAAATGTTACATTGAATTGATGTTTTTATGGACGTTGATATTTGTTTACTTGAAGTCGCACTGTTTTCTCTGTTTTTTTTATATAATACTGTTTTAAAATAATTAATGTGCTTAATAATTTCAAATACAAATTATGTAATATCTGATGAAGCTATGTGCAGAAAGCAGACCAAAATGTCTGTACAAGACAAACCGAATCCATCATAATATTGAATCGGTATGGATGGAATGAATAAACGGAATTCAATGTAAAATGTTTTGGAAATTTGATTAAAGATAAATTTATTTGCGTTATTACGTTGTTATGTGTCAAAGTTCAATATTTTTTAGCGTAAAATATGAATTTAGCTGAAACTCTTGGTACGACCGATTTTCAAGCGTAAGCTAGTTGAGAAGCAGCTTAATATTTTTATTGTAATATTCATCAATAATTTCATTTTCAGAACAGTGTAATTTAGTGATTGCTTAAATATTCTAAAACATTTTATGTAAATTTATAAAGACTAAAATTTATAAAAAAATAAGTAAACATTTATTGAAAGTGGTTCAGCTTTAATTTCAATCTTGTTTATAATTACAGTATTCTTTTTACAGTACACTTCCAAGAGTTTATTATTTGGAAGAAAAGCATTTTTGCTGATAATTGTTCACAGCTTATTGAAAATGCTGTATTATGAAGAATGCACAAATTTTTTTTTATGAAATAAGTTTTATAAAGATTAAATACTTTGATTGATGAAAGCTTGAATATGGATTATGCGTTAGACAAAGTTGAAGACAATGTTGCAGAGCTGAATTTGAACAGTAATGATAGTAATGAGTGTTTGGATTTAAAATTGAATAATGAAGAAAAAGATGAGGATGAAGAACAACATGAATCGACTGGTCGTCTTATATGCAATATTGACAGTTTGCTAGGCAAGGAAAGCAACTCGAAAACAGGTGACAGCGAATTTGATGAGTTCATCATAAGCGATGATGGCATTTCATATTCAGCTGACAGTTCAAAAATGCAAAGCTTATTTAATAAGCGAACAGAAGAATTAGAGAAGTAATCACTTGTATCGTGGCACGGTTAGTTGTAATTTTATTTCTGTGTTTAGACTGGAGAGGCATTACGCGGAAAGTCAGGCACTGTTGAGTAGAAGTAAGCATGAATGCAATGAACTTCGAATTTTATTTGAACAAACCAAGCAAGAGCAAACTGGAAAGATCTCGTTGGTAAATTTATTTTAAAATTTTATACAAAAATATTTGCTGTTTTTTTTTTGCTTTCTTATGGTGCTGTTGTTATTGTTGCAAATTGCTTGTAAATTCAATTTAGCTGGAAAATGAGCTTAAAGAAAAAGAAAAGCAGATTCGTTTAATGAAAGATAATTTGTCTAGCTTGGAAGCTCATTGCAGGAAAACAGTTTCTGATTGTGAAGCGAACTTCTTGTTGCAAAAAGAGCAGGTGAGTATACTTTGGTTGACTCTTTATCAAAAAATGTTTAATGTTGATTACATATAAATCTGATGATAAGTTTTTTTTTAAATTTAAATTCAGCTTTGTTGTATTCGTATATAATATTTTTTTGTGTTGCGACAGTAAAGTAACTGTTTTACTGTTTAATATTTTTTTGAAATGTAGCTACGATTTAAAAAGTATTTTTGCGATATTCTTTTAGCTGAATAAACCCATTTGTGTATTAACTAAATTA
Source organism: Trichinella papuae (assembly GCA_001447755.1). Taxonomy (NCBI): domain Eukaryota; kingdom Metazoa; phylum Nematoda; class Enoplea; order Trichinellida; family Trichinellidae; genus Trichinella; species Trichinella papuae. The sequence continues at coordinate 4,073 of JYDO01000046.1, forward strand.
CTGTGTATTATTACTGAAACATTCCTAGAATTATTTTTATATTTGAATTATTGATTGATTTATTTATTTATTTTTCGTTTGGTGGTGCTGATAAAATGTACTTTTAATGCTTAAAAGTTAAATTGGTGAATTTGTAGATAGAATTAAGTTGTAATTGTGGGAAAATGTTAATTGTATCGACTATTTTGAAAAGAATTTCAATATTTTAATCTCATAAGCACATCAGTAGATGTTGATTAATGTTGTTGTCATTTGTTGTAAATTTCAGCTACTCAGATCAAGTGAAATTGCTGAACGTGAGAAGAACAATGCAGTGGTGAAATATGCACAGAGGGAGAAAGAAATTTTGGTTTTGGAATCATCAAATCAGAAGCTTCAGCAACAGATTCGACAGCTAATTTCAGATCGAGATGCACTGGGCTCACAGCTCAGGGCAGGCAAGAATGTCCGTGATGGTCTTGTGACGGCCTGTGAGAAGAAGGTGAACATCGAGGCGTGTGTGCACAACAACTTTGAAAACGTTGCTTGTTTTTGACTGCAGGATTTGGAAATCAGTAATTTGAGAAAAGAAGCGGATCGTTTGAAATTCCAAATTCAGGAAGGCGATGTGCGTTTGAAAATTGCTTATAAAAAAAACGACGAGCTCGTCGAAGCTTTACGGGTATGTGAGTCGTTTTGTTAATATCATCTTTGTGAATAAATAATCGTAATTATTGTTACGATTGTTTAATGTTGTTCAATGTTGTTTTTATTGTTTAAGGTTTCTAATTCAGAATTGGATCGATTGAAGAGCGAATTGTCCAATTTTAGCGGGAAATTAATTGACCAGATGAATATTGACGATAAAACGGTACATTATATAGATAGAGTTTTTTTAGAAGGAAAATGCAATCAATTTGTTTTTTTTGCAGAATAATGCTGCCACCGGTGTGGAGAATGCTTGTAGAAATGCAAACGACTTGCCAGTAAGTTGGATACGTCAGCTTCTCTGCTGTATAGGTTGGAAGTGATTAAAAATTTTTTTTACAGAAACGTTCTGCTTATTCTTCACTGCCAGATGAATCGTTGCATTTACAAGAACGGGTGAGAAAAAAAAAGTTTCTTTTTTAATTTCAAATTTGTTCTGTTTGAACGGGATTGTTTCTGAATTTGCTGTCTTTTGTCTCTAATTAATAGCTACGCGAGCTTGAAGAGTGCAATTTGTCGAAGGAGAATTGTATCGATGAACTTCGATCAAAATTGTCAGAACACGAGAGTACGCTTGAGGAGCAGAAGAGACAAATCGATCAACTCAGCGATGAACTCGAACAACTGAACTTGTGAATTACAGAAATATGATTTCATTTTAATTTATCATCTAGTGTTTGCTCTTTTTAGAGTTGAATCCAAATGGCAAGCTTGTCAACGAGATTTAGCAAAACTGGAGTCGGATTGCCAGCAAGCAGAACTGGAGGCAAATGAGTGCCGTCAAGAAACTGAACGTCTGTTGCAGCTTGTCGAAACGTTAACCAACAGCAATACTCTGTTGAAAACGGAAAATTTAACTCTTACGTCAAAAGTGAGTTTTTCCAATTGCTTAATAGTAATGTTGTACAATTTCCATTAATGAAACGAATAATTTTCAAAAATTTATTGTTTGAACGTATTTTTACTGAAAACATAAATTGTTCATCTTATTTTCATTCATTCGTATTTATCAGTGAACAAAAGTAGATTATTCAATAGATGCGAGGCTGATTTTTGGTTTTTTAGCAATGATTCTGCGTTATTCTTAATTAAGTAAATGCAGGTTATATTTAGGATTACTGTAATTTGATACAGTATTGAGTCAGCTGAAATGACTTTTCAATTAAGTAAAAAAAAAACATATTACAAATTTGTGAAAGAGTCACTTGAACTAAATTAAAATTGCTCTTTTCACTCGGCATGTATTTATTTATTTAATGATATAAGTCAAGAAGGCTACCATATTAACTCTGATACTCATGCATATTTTTATGTCTTATCATTCATTGTGTTTAATATTATTACTTTTTATGTATTTTTTGCTGCAAAATTAATAAAATCCAAATTAAAATTGTAATGATAAACGTCATCTTGCAAATTTGAACTATCATGTACATATTTTATACAAATGATAGTAGAGTAGAATTAATTTTACTTTTTTAGAAACATGTATTTATCAGTAAATTTAAGATAACAAAATATATTGCGCTACTTTGAAAATGTTGCAGGGAAAATGTAAGATACTTTATGAAATTGATCAGCACATGTTATATTTTATTATATATAATCGTTAATTGTATTGTTATTATACGTCATGGATATGTGAAATTTGCTTGTTCAGGTTCAAAGTTTGGAAAATGCAGATTCTTCCAATTCTGAAATAGTTGAGCGGCTGAACCAACGTTTGACCAACTTGGTACGTATTAACAATAAATTTTCAATTTCAAGTCAGTGAAATTATTTCAATGATATTAGTACACACTTTTTTTGATAATTATACAAAGTATTAGTTCAATGATTTTTTTTTCTGCAGGAGGAAGAGTATTTGGAGCATCAGCGGAACGCTCGAACGGAAGTTGAGTCTTTGGAAGCTTTACTTTCTGAAAAAGCGCAGTTAGGTAAGATTCAGAATCCCAGTTTGCATCTCCCAGTTATTGGGAGGCTTTAATTTACTTGCTCAGAAAAAAAATTTAGCAACTGAAATGCAATTAATTACCTGGAAAACTTTGATACAATTAAAAAAAGTTAACAAAATGATTAATAATTTTTACAATTGGACAACAATGTTGTACAATGTTTTATTGACGTTATCTAAGAATTTGCTTTTTTCAATAGTAATTTACTAATACTTTTATTCAATACTGTTTATAAGGACGTTCAATATTAAAGATATCTTGTTTGCGATTGATTGTTAATGAAGAGATTCCACAGAGTTGGGATCTTTTAAATTATTATCTTCATTTACTTTTTTTAGCAAAGTGAAACCATTTTTGTAATTCATTTTATCATTTATGAACGGTTTAATGGAGAGAACTTTAATTTAAGCTTACATGAATAAGCAGAATGGTAATTTAGATCATGCGAATTTAATAAAAGCACTCGACTGTTCTATAATGCTTTTTGATTAGTGCAATTTAGTGATCGATTCATGCTGTATGTTGATTTTCTTGAAGAGTTAGTAATGACTAAAATGTGGAAAAATTATTTACTTGCATATTCTTTCTTGTACGCTGTGCAGAAACGTTTCCTTTGCCGCAATGGAATTGGTTAAATGGAAAATAAAATTTCGATTAAATGTACTTATTCTGTAAAGTTTAGTGGTTGTAAAATTTCTAATGGAAACAAGAGAGAAATAAATAAACTGTGTATAGAAAGTGTGTAAAAATAAAAAGCATTGCTGATCATTGTTTGTAACGAATAGATAGTGTGAAACAGTCAGACGATGAGATTTTAGTTTCTGATTTCTGGTAAATAAAGTAATTCGACGATTGACTGCGTGCGTATTTATTATGTATGGAATGTATGAAACAGCTGCTTTTGTGGTTTTGCAGAGTAGCGTGAAATGTAATTTTACGAATCGTTGATTATATAGAAGTTATTATTTCTGAAATATCCGAACGAAATGAATGTGCATTTTGGAATTGAGAAATAATTTCAAAATTAATATTCTTGATGCAACAAGTTGATTTGCAATTTGTAATGTGTGTGTATTTATATAAAGAAGACATTTTTTTTAAAACAATGTAGGTTTGAAAAAATAAATTTTTTTAATTGCATATAGAGAAAGAATTACATGCTGCACAGTGAAGGGTATTTATTTGTCTTACTTATTTTTGGTATAATTTATTTGTCCAAATCATGTGAACAAAATGAGTGAAGTGGATAATTTTCTATTTCTTTTCAATTGGTAATAGTTTGTTTGCTATGTTGAGTATGTCGTGATGAAAGGCAGGATTATTGGTAAAAATGGACCACAACAAAGAGGAGAGAGATGTGTAAAAATTTTTTCACAGTGCAGTCGAGTCGATTGTACGATGCAAATAGGTGAGAAGATCTGCAATTTTCAATTGAATCTCGTCGATCGCTTTCATCACTTCGGTGTTGATCTCTTGAGCTTCCAATTCGTCAATACAACGACCTTGCAAGTTGTCGATCAATTGACTTATGCTGGTCTGATCAGTGGGCCAGATCAGTGCTGCACTTGAACAATAGCTGGGCAATATTGAACAACTGGGCGCCGGTGTGTTGCTATTTTGAAGCAAGGTGTGATGACTGCGATGTTGTTGTTGTTGCTTTTGCTGGAGATTCGAAGTGAGCAATGAGGATGAATCACATTCGTTGCTGCTTCGAGTCCAGGTAGAGTCGACCAGCAGAGCGGTTGAAGAAGGATCTTGGATATTTTGGAAATTATGTTGTTGCTGTTGTTGAAAGCTGTTGTTGTTGTTGTTGGTGGTGGTGGTGTTGAACCGACTGCAACGTGAAAGAGAAGATTCAACTGACTGTGATCGGAGGTGAACGAGGTTCAACGAGCTTCTGTGCCGACGTCGAGCACGTTCGAAATCCCCACGACTTTGTTCATGGCTAAATTGGCGCCTTATTTGACCAAAATTGCGACAACAACGCGTGCCAGCCACGGCGCAGTCACGCAACAACGTGTGCAACGCACTGTGCCAATAGAGCTGACGCAGGCCAAGCTCCTGACGGCATTCGTTGATGTAGAATTGACTCTGCATGGCATAGTTGGTCAAACCGAGCGAGTCCCACAACAGACTTCGGCTGTGACGCGAACGTTGCTGGTCGTCTGATTCGACCAACGCTTGCCAGTCTTTGCGATTCAACGGTTCCACACTGATGCCAGCTTGCAGCATGCACAGGATGCCTTGTTTGGTGTACAGGTCACCCCGGCGTACGTACGAAGCGAGGAATTTGACCGTCATCTGCAGGTCGGAGTTGTTGAGCCGTTGCTGGAGCTGCTTGTAGGCAATAGCCAACGTTTCAGCGCAAGCTCTGGACGACTGGCACCGGTCTAGCACGTCGCACTGCGGCTCGCAGTCTTGGTGAAAACACGGCGACGTTGGCATGAACAAGCAAATCTGTCTCAGGGTGGTCATTTGACACTGATCTACTGCGTTCATCAGTTCCGTGTAGAAGATTTGTTCAACATGCTGACGTGGCTCTTTGCTATCGCCGACGAAATAGTCGGCCGTGTAGACTTGTTGATCGCTGACCAACTTGGCGACCATGACTCGACTCGCACCGCGGTGTGGCTCCATGAACCATTTTTGAACTTGTTCATTCAGAGCATGCTGTACAATGATAGCATCACGGTGCGTTGGATCTGCGGCAATTTTGTTGGCACAGTTGGCTGTGCATTTGCAATTTTGTTGATCGCAGACTTTGAATACACGTCGACATGCGCACTTTGAACTATCCAAGCAACGTTTTTTCCCACTACCGTGACGACACTTGCATTTAATATCCAGTTGATTTGGTTTCACTATGCTTGTTGTTTCTAATTCATTCAACTGTTGTTGTTGTTGGTGGTGGTGCTGTTGCGGATGATGTTGTTGGCCAGTATGATTGACCGTTGGATTGTTGTCGTCTAACGACAAAGAGTAGCACATGTTTTCATTGGCCAACATTGGCATTCGATTGCTGCAGCAAGCTTTGGGGAGGGAACTTTTTTGTCTTCTCTTTTCACCACGATAAAAGTGATTAATATCATCATCGTAATCATAATTGCTGCCACCGTTGTCGTCGTCGTCGTCGTCGACATAATTGTCGCCAACGTTGTTGCTGTAGTAACAACGGCTGAGTGGTGGTGGTGGTGGTGGAGGTGGATTGGTGTGGTGGTGGTCATTTTGAAACTGAGATACATCGTCGGGCGTGGTCAGCGATGGTCGGGCACAGGCACAGCCACTGTGGCACTGTTCCGTGTAGCGTCGACATTTGCAGGCGATTTTCGAATCGCACAGCTTGATCACTGCACCGTTAGCCGAACAAGAGGAAGCTGCTTTGCGTGACCGGCGCCCGGCGCAGGGATTCGACCCGCCACCGCTTGTCAGCTTGTGCTGCTGTTGCTGTTGCTTAATCAATAGCAACGATTCAACCGTGCACTCGCAGTGGACAATTTCAGTTGATTCGTTGTTGTCGAACAACAGCATCAATGGTGCTGGTTCTGGATGATGAATTTCAACAGAACCATCAACACGCGACGGTGATAATCGACCCACTGACTGCAACAACGGTGGCGGTGGTGGGGGTGGGGCATAAGGAAAACCATTATCATTGTTGTTGTTGTCGTCGTCGTCGTCGTGCTGTTTTTCATGTTTGCCATGTTTTAACAAATTTTCTTTCCTTTTTTTTTCTTCTTCTTCTTCTTCTTTGTAGTTATTATCACTAGTATTGGGATTGATTTTTGCATTTTTTGTTACATTTGTCATTTCATCATTTTTATCATCACACGTTGTGGTCATTGTCATCATTATTGTTGCGTATTTTGTTTGGTTATCAAGAGTTTTTTCTTGTTCCTCTTCCTCATCGTCGTGATCCTCCTCCTCATCCAACTCTTCTTCCTCTTCTACTGCAATGTTATTGTTAGTATCACTGTTGTCGTAGTTGTAGTTCTGCAGTTGCCTTGTTGTTGCATCAGTTTGCCTGTGATTGATGGTAAATTCATCACTTTGTTGAATCACATTCACTACGACAGTCATTTCGTCACGTTTACTGGTCGGCAGCAGTCGAGTCTCAGAGCTCTGAAAAAGCTGCAATAAATATAATTAAATCTTCAATTGTTCTCAAACTCTCATCACCACCAAGCAACTGCAGCAACAATTGTTGATGCTATAATGGAAACACTGTATAAGTGTTTTGTTGAAACAAAAAACAAATAAGAAAAATAACAATGAGAAATAATGGCTAAATTATTAATTTGAAATTTTGGCTTTTGTTTTATTGAACAGTGAGTGAATTTTACCAAATTTTAAACAATCCACATTTCACCATCATAATATGTTGTAGAAATTGACCGATATCATTTGGCTGATTGATTTATTATACTTGGGATAATTCTTTGTCCGATTATGTGACGGTGAAATTTGTAATAAGCAACAATCTAATTTGCAAAATATATTTTCAAATGAAAAAGCAAACTGGTGCAAACGAGCGACTGCTCTGTCTGGCAAAATAATTGAGTAATGTGAATTGTTTTCGTGTTCATTTATTTATATATGTATAATGTTGGCCATCAAACTGAGAAAATATTCATGGTAGTGACAATGGCAAGAAAAAATGGCGCCAACAATGCAGATTATATGGGTTGATTGTTCAACTGATCTTAACACAGATAGTGAATTATTACTGTATAGTAGCGTTTTGTATTGCACAATTTAGCAACAACAAACAAACAGACAAAAAAATATTATTCTCATAAGGTATATTTGTGTTTGTTTATTGACGAAATTGTTATTCTCTTTCACTCTCTGTTTCTTCTACACTTACCAGAAGTGCTGTGTAATGAAGTAGAAGAGGAGCACTGATTAGCAGAAGAAAGGAGAATTTTTATCCCAAAAGTGACCGTCAGTTTTTATTTTCATTCAGAAATACAAAATGAACATTCTCTGTGGTTTCTTTGAAAAGCAGCCATCGATGGCGTACAGAACGAACGATTTGACATTGAATGTTGAAAATATCAGCAAAAGCATGATTTTATTTATTTATGTATATAAATATATATTTGGAAAATGAAATTTTCGTTGCTTTTATTTTTCATTAATAAATAAGTGGAAAGCAATCTATTCTCTCAGCTAACTTTGTGAAGGGAGAAAATTGAATTCAATTTTTCCACGCTTGACAAGTGAATAATAGATTTTTCACACTGCAAGTCAAAAATTGAAGTTCAATTTCAATGCTTGCAGTGCTTTTTCATGCTAGAATTAAAACAATGGAAACTTCGGGTGAAAGTTGATGTGCACAGAGAGAGAGTGGATGGTTTTTGCTTAAACTCGCTCACTGACACACACACACACACGCATGTTCTCCTACACAATCATGATATTTAATATGATAAATAGAAAGAAGTCTGATAACTGATGTTGATAACTGCTTGAATAAGAAAAGTTTTAGTTTATTGTAACATTGGAAAAAAATTATTTAAATTAATACATATGGTTTTGTAATTTTGTTTTTCTGTAGTTTCATACTCGTGAATATTATTGATTTTGAAAAAAAGAAGTGAAAAGAGTTGCAGAAAATTAATATAGGACTGTATGTGAAAAGTTCGTCAAGTGTACACATTAAATATTGTTTGTTATCAGTAAGTTGATGATAAATAAGTTCCATTTTTAAGATAAATGATAAAATATTTTCACTTTATTCAATTAATCATTTTTTGGTACTGTTCGGCTAGTTTTGTTCAATCAAATGTTGCACTATTACTTTTCATTAGAATGCGTGAAGAAAATCTCCTCTGTCTGTATAATAATAATAATGATTGATGAACAATTTTAATTTTATATTTGTATCGCTGTTTTAATGCAATAGACTGGTTCTCATCAAGTGAACCAATTGATGAACACAATTTAAACAATTTTAAACGATGCTATTGTTTTTCCATCGATTGAAATCAACGAAAAATAATATATACTCTTGGCTCGTTTGAATTGCAGCAGAGGCAGGCGGGCTTTGAAAATTTTCTTTCTTACGACACAGTATCCACTGCACTGCAAATCAATTTTAATTCACAAATAAAACATTGTTTATATGCAAAAGCAAAGCAACTGCATGTTATGCTTTTATTTCAGTACAGATAAGATTGTTTCAATTGTTGAAAAGAAAAATTATTGCTGTAGTTGTTGTAGTTGTTTGAAAGCTAACCATATTCAATGATGGTGGTTTTAGCTTATTTTTTTGTTAAATTAATTCAATTATTTCACAATTTAAGCATTTCTGCAATTCGAGTTTATGCAAATTAGTTCAGTGAACTTTTTCAACGTAAGAATTAGAATTGAACATATTGATAAATAAAATGAGCATCTGCAATTGTTGAAACGGAAAGCAACGTTTGCAAACAGGCATTTGCTGCTAGCAGTGAGAGTATAATATTTTTATTTTGCTTTGAAAAAATGAAATAGAAAATTAATTCACTGACGCTCAAGCGCGCGCGCGTGTCTGCAAAAGCTCTAGCTTCAAGAATTCATTCTTAGCCAATTAATTAACTATTAAGCATGAGCAATATTATTATCAGTTTCGTAATGTTGCTGTTGCTGATTCGATGAATATTTTTTATAAAGCAGATTCAATTTTGTTTTTATTTCTACATAGTATGTTTTTGATTAAATTTGAAATTGGCTAGGAGCTAGGTTGACATATTATGCGAAGAGTTGAGCTTTTTTTTATTTTCAATTTTATTCATATATATATATATATATATATATATATATATATGTTATATGCTTCACTCACTATTCGTTGTTGTTGTTGTTTAATATGAAGTGAAAAATTGAAACAGAAAATAAATAATAATTACTTTTATTTTGCCGCTTTCTTCTTTTGTTAAATAACGGGGGCGGACGACAATTGCTACTGGCGGGCAAATTGTAATCTTGATCAAATAAATATTGGTCGTACGTCGTATATGTATTACTTTTTTTTTCTCTTGTTTCTTCTATTCACGTATATTTAAACTGAGGAAGTGATTTCTTGCTTGATTCAACGGCAACGTTCTTCCAGAACACACATTTCATGCCAGCAGGCTTAAAATGAGAAATTTGCTTTAGACGTCGGTTGATCAATCGACACCAACTGACTGCTTCAAAGCAGAGAGAATAGTAGTAGTAGAGTAAGTAGTAAGGATGGATATTGATGCAGTAATGCTTGAAACTGCTTAAATTTTCCCTCAATTTTCCAACTTCTTCTCTGAATTGTTGTAGTCAGTTTGTTTCGATGTTCATCTTTTCAACATTGCAGCAATTTGATGTTCATTTTGGAAGTTGCACAGCGACACGTTATTGCTTCACGTTCATGCATGTGCGTATGTGTATTCATTGCTTGCAACGCGCAAGCGCTCTGCAAATCACTAGCATGTATTTTATAGCAACTTGGCTCTTTTTCAGGTATTATTGATTTAAATTGACAAAGTGTTTGATGCAATTTGATAAATTGACGACAGCGTTACGCAAACTTTGTAGCATAAATAGTTTTTTTTTTATTTTGTTCTTTTATTAAAATTTTGATCATCATTATTATGTTACTTCTTTGTATTTTCTTTTTTTTTGTTTTTATTCATTTAATTAGACAATGTTTAGAGCACTTTTTAGCAGTTAAGGGATTTTTAAATTTAACGGCAGCTTTAGCACAAGATTGATTTGATCAATTGTTGAATGATGAAAGTTGGCAAGCTCTGCTTGCACAATATTTTGATAGATTGAGGAAGGGTTTAATCGGGAGAGTGTAGCCTATTCAAATTTAAATCTCATTTTTGTCTAATGCACACTTAACTGAGCTGGGATAGACGACGATATACTTCAAGAACGAGCAGTTGAAAATTGCTAAATGTTTAATCAATTGAAAATTTTTTTTTGTTTTGTAGAGCGTGAATTGACCACATCACTGTTGGACGAGCAGAATACAATCAAAGTGCTCAAAAGAAAGCATCAAGCGTACGCTAAAGTTAGTTGAGATTTTTGCAGTTGCACTTGTCTCTTTCTTCACCATTTGCGTTGTGCAGTTTGAAAATATTCGAGCAACGCATAAATTATATATTATTATTATTATTATTAAATAGTGTGTCCTAATATTGATGTCCGCTTTGCGAAACTAATCATTAATAATAATAATAATAACATTTGCACTTTGAAATTTTGAAGCATTCTTTGATAATATACAAGCTTGGAACTGCTGCTAAGCTGTTTGAAAAGAGAATAATACGCAGCCGTTAAGCTTTAAATATATATATATTTTTTTAATTTTGTTTAGCAAGATTTTACTGAAAGATTATTTGAAGTTGAGTTGAAAATTGAAAAGCAACCTCTCTTTTTTTTCTTTAAGAATAATAATTGTAACAAATTTTTGATTTCCAACAACAGCATTGGATGTTTCGTTTGTTTTAAAGACTCTCAGGATGCTTTTCTTTATTTGCAGGAATTGAAAGCAGAGATATGCATTTTGAAGAGACGCTTGGACAATTACGAATCAAGTGCTGCTTCACAATGTTCAGGAAGTTCAGTGGCGGATGAGCATAGTCGAGCTCCTTCACCTTCTTCATGGTCATGCAACAACAACAACAACAACAACAGTAATAATAATAATAATGCCCTGCCCAATGGAGATGTGCAAGCGGAATATCAGCCGGCGACGTTCAACCACGTTCAAACGGTACACAGAATGCAAAAGTTGAAGCATCTTTTTGTAGTTTTTATTAAAAATTTTTTTTTTTACTATTATGCAGACTGTTTGCGAGCACAATCAACTTATGATTGAAAAAATTGTCAAGTTACAGCGGGCGTTGGCGCGGCGTAATGAAAAAATTGAATTTCTTGAAGAGCACATGAAAAGTCTTTTCCATGAAATTCGAAAGAAAACCAAGTAATATACTGGGCATTATTTATTTATTTATTTATTGCTGCAGTTTCAAAACTTTTTTTAGCAATGTTTTTTTAAATTTTATTTCATATTTACAGAATTATTCAATCATATGTTATTCGTGAAGAAGCTGGTATGTTAACTTCTGCAACTTTCGACTTGAAAAAGGTTAAGCAGATTTATTTATTTAATGAAAAGTATAAATTTTATAAAATATACACCAGCGAAAATAGCAGTAGCATTTGTGGGAATTGAAAATAAAAATTGCAACATTTTCACATTTTTCTATAATGCAATACAGACTTTTTGTTATTTTCTCATCACCACCACGTTCACTTGTTTAATGTTTTTCTATTTTCATTTAAATTTAAATTTACATTACAAATGATTGTTCAAGTTGATCTTTAAATTCATCAATTGATTGATTGATTAGCAGTTTGCATATTTATCTGACACGTGGATGATGATGATTTTTCCTCAACTTGTGTAAGAAATTCTAACTTCAAATTGTGAAAATAATTCAAAATTTAACTTGTCTTGTATTATTAACACTTGAACTAATTCACATGTTTATTTTAGCTCCAAGCACTGTTGGATCAGGTACATTTATTTTATGTGTCGTTTGAATTTCTTTCATTTTGCATGTTGTGCATGAATGTTTGTTAGTTTGTTGTGTTTGCAAATGTATATTTATCACTACGTATATCACGTTTTTCATTTTACAAAGTGAATTATAAATCTGCATAAAAGCATAGTGTTATTTTTCTGTGCTGCGTTTGTATAGGTGAAAGTGAAAAATTATTTTTTGTCAACTGCATGCACAGTTTGTGTGGTGTTGTTCTGTTCCTTATGTTTATTATTTTTTTGATTTTGCGAATTTTTCATTTTTTAAATTTTCTTTCAGGCAGAGATAGCTAAGCGTGGTCACACGCTCATGTCCAATTTGTTCAGCACCGGTATGTCCAACAAAGAGATCAATTTAGAATTGGCAGTGGAGATGTTGAGAAAATTGCAAGCGGTACTGGAGGATACTTTGTTGAAGAATATCACTTTCAAGGTGAGTACTTACAGATTACTAATGTTAAAATTGAATATATGTATTATTGGTAGTAAATTAGTAACTAATAATTGTTATTTTTTTTAAGGAAAGTGTGGATACATTAGGCGAAGAAATAGCTCGATTATCTAGAGAAAATAGAGATTTGAAGTTGAAAGTTGTCGCGTTGGAAACAGGCAACCTTTTGACTGGGCCACCCTGAGCATGAATGTATATATATATATATGTGTGTGTATGTATGTGTTGTACATGTGCATGTGCATGTGCTTGTTTTTTGACGGGAAGCTTCTGTGATCATTTAGCTTGATTCACAACACCGGTATTGTTGTTGACAAGCTTTTGAAACTTTAAATCCATCCGGTTGTTTGCTTATTTAAATGTGATATCTTTATTATTATTGTTTTCTTTTTGTTCTTTGTTCCTTCTTCTTTTTCTTCTTTTCTTGTTTGCTTTTTTCTACCTATAATAATATTTGTGTACTTGAAAATCACGTCATCGACCGACGTACTCGTGTGCTAAGTTTGACTCAGTTTGAAGTCAAAGCAGCTTTTGGAAGCAGTTGCTTTTTTGTTTTATCCGATTAATTATTATAATAATAAGTAATAAATTGTCTTTAAGAAAAAAGCGATAATATTTGTGCGTTTGTTGTTTTTATTCTTTCGATCATACGTACCATTGGTTCCAATCCACAGTGTGGATGTACATTTTTTATATTGCACAGTTTGCATTTTTGGTGCATTTGCAAATTTATTATTCTGTAATAATTGTGAACACAGGGTCACAACACCGGCAAGATGGCCAATTCCAGCTGTATGAACATTTTACGATGGATTGTGTTTATCATGAATTTTTTATTTTGGGTAAAAAATGTCTTTTTTTTTCCTTGTCTACACCACCACCACCACCACCATGTAGATTGTGTGAAAATGTTCAGGTAGCTGGTATGGCAGTGCTTATTGTGTCGATCTGGCTTTTGCTAGATCGGGATGTTGCGCAGCATATGATCGAGTTGGATGCTCGATTGCAAGAATTCTATGTCACTGTCTACATTCTACTAGCGGTTGGTGTTGTCATGTCGTTGCTTGGTTTCATGGGCTGCTGCGGCGCTCTCCGCAAGTCCAAGTGCTTGTTAATTTCGGTTCGTACTTTCTTCTGCTGTCTATTATTTTATTTAAATTATTATTTATTTGTTTTGATGTTTTTTCTTTTTTTTCAGTTTTTTATTTTATTAGTCATTGTCTTTTGCGCAGAGCTGACATGCGGCATTTTGGCATACACACATCAAGAGCAGGTATTTTTTCCATTTCATTTACTTGTATATATATATATTACTTGTGTGATTTGTTTTGTTTGTTTTACTGTGTTGTTTGTTAATTAAGCTGTGCAGAGTGAGTGAATTAATTCACTTTTCAGAATAACATTTCTTTTTAAATCAGGTTAAACAGTACATCGAGAAGAGCATGTACGAGACTGTGTTAAATCATTATGGTCGAAACAATCCATATACCGAAACTTTCGATACCATTCAACGTGGGGTAAGTAATCAAAAGAAAAAAAAATATTAATTAGCAAAGCAATTCTTATGTTGTAAAGCTGATGAGAAAAAGAAAACAAAAAAAAAGGTTTTATTTTTTGATTGTTTATTGACTATTGTTAAAGCTGAAATGCTGCGGTGTGAAATCATATACTGACTGGCTTCAGTCGTATTATTCCACCAAAGCTGAAGATCTTCCAGAACTTGGCGTCGGTGCCGGTAACGTGGGCAGGGTTCCGTTGTCTTGTTGCAACGAGCTTGGCTTGCGTGAACACGACGTCAACTGTGGTGTAACTTACGACAAACAACCACTGTTCACCTACGAGCCATATTTGAATACGCAGGTTAGTAGATTTTTTTTCTCTACATTGTTTAATATTTTTCTTTTATTTATATCATTTTTTTCTACATCCAAGGGCTGTTTACCTGCAGTCTATGGAAAATTTTACCAAAATTTGGACATTGTCATCGGACTGGCGGTTGGCATTGGCTGTTTTCAAGTATGTTTTCTTTACTTTTACCTTCATGAGCTTATTATTATTTTATCCAAACATTATCGTTTGTGATTCGATTTTATTTTTCTTCTTTTTCAGCTTATTGGTATGCTATTTTCTATGCTTCTTTGCTGCTGGATTGACAAAAAGAAGCGAGAAGAATACAAAACTGGTGGATATTGACCAAAAAACAACATCCATACGCTTGAAATGTTTGCTTGCTTACACTAGAGTTGTGTCTGTCTGTGTGTAGTGACTAACTACTACTAGATTCTACGGTGCTTTTTTGCTTTAGAAAATTGCCGCTGTCAGTTTTTTTTTCTTTTTGGTGCTATCATCTTATAAAATTTAATATTATAGATGGCAAAATGTTTTACCGCAGTTTGATTTTCATCATTTCTTTTACCAAGTAAAATATCCCTTCAGATCAGTGTGCTTTTTTTTCTAAATTTTTTTGCAAGTGATGAAAGTGTCGATTCTGTTTATTTCGATGATGTTTTTTTATTGTATTAATTATTGAAATAATAATTTTTAAATAGATGCAAAGCGATGATCCGTTCAAACAGTTGCTTTGTAAACGAATTCTCATCTTGGGTGATGGGAATTTGACATTCTCCAAAGCATTGATTGCTGCACAAGCAGAGGAAAATTATTGTCCACTTAGATTGATCTCAACGGTTTATGAAACTGAAGAGCAGTGGTTGACCAGATTCTCGGAATCAACAAATAGCAGTATAATAAACCATTTGCGCAGTCGAGGTGAGCAGAATATTGTTAATTATTTTAATTTGTTTGTCCATTTTTCACATCCATTTCTGTGATGACAATATAGGTGTTGAAGTTTTGTTTGCGGTCGATGGAACACGGCTACAGGAAACGCTTCTACCTCGAGTCAGCGTACCTTTCGACTGTGTGGTGATGAACTTTCCTCACACTGGCGGAAAGACAAATTTGAAACATTGCCGGCATTTGTTGAAAGAAATATTCATGAATTTGAAACATGTTCTAAGTGTGGATGGAAAATTTTACCTCAGTCTTCTGGATGGTCAGTTTGAGATTGACAAGCAACGGTGGTCCGAAGCTGAGCAGAACAACGACATCATGTTCCAAGTGACAGTGCATAAAAAGGACAGTTGGAGAGTGATGTACTTGGCAGTTTATGCAGGTTTTGTTGTGGACAGTATTCACGATTTTCCAACGAAACAACTATCCAATCGTGGCTATGTGAACGCGGGTTTTAGGTTAATAATACTTTTTGTTTCACTTGAAAATTTAATGAAATGCTTTTCAACAAGTTCGTAAGTAAGTCGTAAGTTCAATAAGTTCGTAGTGTTGATTTAATTATAGAGGAAATGCGAAGAGTTTTCATCACAAGAAGGTTCCAATTGTGGTGATCTTTCGCAGGGTACCAATTTTGTCAAGTACATTGGCTGTGGTTCCACGCGATGTAGAACAACAACACAGGCGAATGAATCTACTGAGACCAATGTATATTCACGACGTTTCATTTTGGATTTCAACGACCGACGCTGACATGGAACTTTTGAAAAAGGCAATTTTTTCATTTTCCAAAAACATGGTCAAAGAAGTGATCAACGTTGAAATATTTCATCCGGACAAGCAGATGTTTGCAACAACGATCAGACGTGGCGTTCCTCCCGACTTTTGCATTGGTGCATGCTTGCGGTTGATATGGCAGTGCGATGAGTTTGCGTTGACGAGGGAAATTGCTAGAGATTTTCAACTAGCACTGCGAAAATATTTAGAAAATGATTTCTGTCATTTGCATCAATGCATTCTGAAATTGAGATGATTTTATCTGAATCCAATCTTTCAATTGTCATTGTTTTTGTTGATTCTTATGCAGTGATTTTTTATTTTATTAATGAATTTTTTAAAAAAAAGCAGTGGAATTCTCTTTGGTTTTGTTAATTATTTTCATCAACAACGAAATCACTCGGGAAAAGAATTTATTCAATCACATCACTGTTTGCAAAAGGAAAGTGTTCAACAATAATACAAACATTCTTCGCATGCTGCTGTTTGCACATGTAGGATTTTTGGTTTATTCTTGCTTTTTAATAACCATCGTAAAAATTTTTATTCGTTAAACTCGAGTTTCCGTAAGGCCACTCAGGTTCGTTGTCAGTATTTTCTTGATAATAGCTCCAATCTGAGTCTTCACTTTGTTTGTCGTACATTATTTGTCCGACGTTGTTGGTCAAAGGCGTAAAGCTTGTTGAGTCGACAGTTCCATAGCTGCCGCTAGTGTTGAAATTCTCTGCAAAAAGAAAAAAAAACCACCATGAATCATTTATTTATGAAGCTTGCTTGCAAATTGCATACGCGGATTTGTTTTCATGTTCATGTCCGTGGCTTTGCAAGTTATTTCTTCATCCGGTGGCTCTGACCATGGTTGTTGTTCTCCAGAGGCAAAAAAAGCGTAAAATGTAATGCCTGTAAAGTGAATCAAGCCAGCAGTCAACAGTACGGTAACCCATCCATTTTCGTGCTGAAATTTAAAAAAAAACCGTGTTTCGCTTGAAGCTAGTGAACAGCCGTAATTGGATATTTTGTAATACGTAATATTTGGTGAGCTTTTCCGTCACAATAGGACAAATCATGCCGGAAAAAGTGCCCAATCCGTTGGACATTCCCATCAGAATGCTCGCATAACGTGGAGCAATGTCCAGATGATTGACGTTGAAGCCAGAAATTGCGAATCCGCTGAATCCTACTGCCATTACCAGACAAAATATTGCTGCGGAGGATTGTTTTACATAGGCGCATATGATCAAAAATAGCCCTTCCATTCCAAAACCTAATGCACAATTGGTGTTTCATAATTATTTCTTCACTCATTCATTCAACTGATTCAGCTTTTTCCTTTTGTTTTTGTTGTTCCATTTTTGTATGCTTACCTCCACAGTTGAACAATTTTCGTACTGCTGTAGTGGAGAGAATGCGTCTTGAACGAAGAAAATCTGCAAGCTGGCCACCGAGTAGCACAACTGCTGCCATTATGACGTGCGGCAGTGCTGCTATGAATCCGCTCTGAAAATGGTTTAATTTTACTGAAAGTAAGCTTTAATGCATATTTTGAAGTTGAACTAAATTTCATCCCTGAGAACGCTGTTACTTGTTCTTACTATTGTAAAATTATGCTTGAAAATTTTCTCAGAAAACATTAACATTTTAAATTTTGATTCAAAATAAAAGAAATGTATAAAAAATCACATTTTGAATGTCAATTTTTAGCACATCTTTCATGTAGGCTAACTGGTGAATCAGTAGCAAGTAAAATGTCCAACTTCGACAAAAGTTGGCGACCAGTATTGCCCATACGCATTTCGATTTTAGAATTTCTTTCCATGGCACATTAGAGAACTAAAGTAAAGTTTAAAATAATATTATTTTCTTTTTTGACGAACAAAATTTATGTACCCTGAGAGCAACAGGTGAACAATGTCCTATTCTTGTTTCGATCATTATTTTTTCTTCATCACTGATTGTAGGATGAATACATGGCTTTTCAAATGTCATGAAGTACCAAAATAAGAACCACACGCAACCGCAAATACCTTAAATATAAAAATCACTTTCCCATATTATTTCAAATAATTTGACAAGTCAATGAAATAATTTAAAGTTTTGCAATATTTTCACTTAAAAACATTTTAAATTTCATTTTATCTTAATATTATGTTTGCTTTTCAATATTAATATTGATTCTATTCGAAAATTTTCCAAGTCACTGTTGCAGTTTCGTTGAATGCAGAATTTCAAAATCATTACTGCTATTGAGCATTGTTCAGCTTAGTGGATTCTATTTGGACCGGATGAAACAAAGCAACTTATATTCATCCATAGTTATAAATTATGAATTATTAGCTTTTTTCACTGCAGAAATTTTCAACCAATGTACAACAGTCAATTTTTCCTGTTACTTCTATTTTATCCACAAATACCATTTGCAGATTAAATGCGCCCGATTATGAAAAAATAAAGGCAACAACTCAATGCACTGCTTTGTCAATATTGCTTTATATATTTACCATTGTATATGGTATCCATTGTACTATTTCTACTTCAAAAATTATTTCAATTTTCTAACCTTGTTATCAACAGAAACAAAATAAGCACCTGAAATATTTAAATTTTTTAAAAATAGTCAAAATTATATTAGAACTATAGCGGGCTGAAAGCATCATATTACCATAAAAGTAGAATGCCGCAGACCAACTAACGTAGGATGTCATCATCGCAGATAATGGCAAACCGACTACAGCACCGGCGTAAGAACCGGTGAATGTTGTTGTGGCTAGCTTCGTACGTTCAAGCGGTGGTGCCCAATACCGCCACATTCCATGCACTGCTGGATAAGCAACACCCTGAGCTAGACCTTGCAAAATTTGTATCACAATGGCAAAACCATAGCCACTGTTAACTGCAACAGGCATGAGCAAATTCAACGCTGACGTGATCCCTATTGCACCACCGAATAGCCTAAAATATGCTCTTTTTTAAGAAATTGCACTGTACACATTGAAGAAATTTTCAAAAAAAAAAGACACACGTAGTTGCTGGAAATCTTGCAGCAATAAAACCACCGGGAACTTGGGTGATCAAATATCCATAAAAAAAGGAACCTTCTACTACTCCAAGTACTGAGGGATTCCAATCAAAGTCTGCTGGCTAAAATGCATGCATTATATAAAACTGTTTACATCTGTTGTTATTTAATAAACGTAAATTACATGCACAACACCCCATGGATCGGTGAAGTTTCTTGTCATACGAACTTTGGCTGCGCCAATATTGCATCGGATTCCAAATACAATTAAAAACCCTATACAAGCCAACCAAGCTAGCTGCCACCGTTTAGAGCATTTACAACATGGACATTTCTCTGATATCTAAATGTTTACTCTTAATAATTTAAACTGTATTGAATTTATTTATTAGTTTGAATTATATAAATGTTGCATAAATGATCATTTGCATATTTCCGTCAATTTAAGCAATTACAAAGGAAGCTTTTACAGATAATGTAGACTTTGCTGCTTCATTAATTTTTATATAAGTAAAAAACTTTCACGTTTTTCAAACTGATTTGCTTTTTAAAACAGTAAATCATAATTTGTTAAAAAATAACCAATAATATTTCTTTATTTTGAGAAATTTTAAAATTTACTAATTTGTTAGTTTAGATTCATATATTAAAAATTTTCTCACCTTAAGGATGAAATTACTGCGTGCGGCAACTTCGACTTTGCGACGCAGTTTAGTTGGATCTGCCGAATCATCTTCGAATTCACCGATAAAGTGTTGTTGATCATACTCCTGCGGAGATCTGAAATAAGAATAAACAATTCTTTGATGCCAAATTTTTAAAATTAAATAAAATTTAAAAAACAAATTTTTAAATAGAAAATGCATTAATTACCAATTGCTCGATATGACTAAAATCCATGTTTGATTTGCAAGCTTAGTGTGTATGCATGAAGCAATTTCAAAAAAGTATTATTGTAAATTATTATTTTCAAATATTCCGTTACTAAAGCATTCATTGTACGTCAAAAATCAATGGATTTTTAATTACTCAAAATGCTTCACGTCTGAATAAAGATGAATTTTTCAAATGAAGAGGTAGAGATAAAAAATATTAAAGAAAAACAAGATTTTATTTTTCTAAAAAAAACTATTTTTGCTTGATGTAATGCGTTGATGTAGACGTACGATGTCTGATGCTAAACATGACTGTATTCATTTTCAATAATTGAAATTATGTTATTTTCTTGAATCTTGAAAAATGATAAAAAGCTTGCTGTGCATGAGCAATGAATTGTTTCAATAGCTTTATAGAAATTTTTACATGATCAATCTTTAAAAAAAAAGAAAAAATATCTTTATCATCTGCCAATGAATAGTACATTGCATCAAGCATTTATGCAAAATGGAAAGTCACACTATTCAAATGAGGAATAATTTATTAAAGTGCAATTAAGTTAATGAATTTATGAAAACATCGATCCTTTTATTGCTTATTATTATGTCATTGAAAATTTCCGTCGTCAGACAAGGCAAAGTATATTACATTTATGCTTTTGTTATTCAAACTTATACAGTTTTGCAATTTGCTTGTGGTAGTAAAGTTATGCAAAGTAAAATGTTGTGAAATTTTCCTTTCAAGGCAACACTCAAAACATATGTTTTATATTTTAACAAGCAAAAATGTAACAAAAGGAGAAACTTTTTTCATTTTGCTTTATTTTTAAACAGGCAAAACGTTTAAATAAAAAAATGTTTATTTTAGGGAAACATCAACAAGGTATGTATGTATGATAACAATAATTGAAAATTATTGCTAACAAACTCAAAAGCATCCGAAACTTTTTTTACATTCTTAAAATATACTTGGCTCATTTATATATGCATACATATTATTCATCATATAAGTTTGGAATTTTTGTCGAATAAAAATTTGAAAATTGAGAAATTTTATTCATAAAATCAAATTCGTTGAAATTCATAGAAGTAATGCACATAATATATATATATCTATTATATAATATATGTTCAAATGATTGACATGTTTTAATTTTAAATTAAAAATAAAAAAGCAGGTTAATGTTTAACAAATTTGAAAGTAAAAATGGTATGAAAAGTGAGCAATTCCAAAATTGCTTTGAAATGGGAAAATATTTGCTTAAATGCGAAGAATTCGATATTGCTTGTCGAGGCATTTTGCGTTTTAATTCAAGTCACCGTCCTATTATAGAGCTATTTATTGATAGGTAGCAGCTATCCTATGTTTGTTTTGTTGAAAACGGCCATGACAAAATATACTGTTGTCAAGTTCAATTTCATCAGCACATATGTGAAAGGGCTGATTATTCGATTAAAATTTCAAATAATTTCTTCATCAACTCTTAGTCCTGTTGCTGTTTGGAATGCATTGATCACCGCAGTATGACGTTTGCATGAAGTTTGCAAATGTCAGCATATAAATTACTCAAGCGCTTCAAGCTTCTGGCTATTTTCAACACTATTTGCATGCATCACTGGCGTATTTGGAAAGATTGAATGCTGAATGAAATTCATTTCTCTGATCTCTCATCTTTGATGGTTCGTGTCAAAATTTATTCAAACATTTCAAAACGGAAATTAAATAATCACAAAGCACCTGCCAGGAAACGTTATCTAACAATATTCAAATAAATAGAAAGAAATAATTGCACTCTGGTTTTGCGAAAACTTTTATTAATTGGCATTCAAATTATTCTGAAATTTAAATAAATGCGTTTTTTTTAATTAAAAAATTTGTAAACTAACATTTGCGCTTGCTCAAGTGAAAGCTATCAATGATTGACAAATATATCTGAAAATTGTGAAATAACCAACTGCATATATATATATATATATATGAGTAATGACTAATTTTTGAAGCAATCATACCTCTTGTTGTCACTTTTCACTTTTAAAACAAACAAATAAATAATATATATATATACGATCATACCTGATAGATTCTTAATTTATGTTTAAACCTTAATATTTATACTATAAAAATAAATAAAATTAAAATATCATAAAAATGAAAACATATATGATAGAGAGTAATTTGGTTTTTCGACTAAAAGTGCTGAAAGATGCATTTTCAGGAACAATTTTCATCTGTTATCATGTTTTCATATGTTACTTTATTGATTAATTTATATTTTCTACTTGCTGTGTTTTCAAATTAACGTACACATTAACTAATTTGTTTGTGTAAATCTATTTCTAAATAGTTAAGTAAGTTTAAGTCTTTTCTAATATTTCTGTGCCAATATTTTTGATTAAGCAGTAACACAATAATTATTCACTTTCAACAGATTACAAAATATGGCTAATTTTTTAAGCAATCATACCTGTTGCTTTTCAATTTTTAAATAAATATATGTGTATACAAAATACAAAACAAACAAACAAATAGATATATGTACATATTAACGTATTATATTTAATAATTTTGCGCAAATTATAATTATAACAATATTAGAATCTTTTTTATTTTCCATATTTACTGCGTTAAGTAATGTTCAATGTAAACAATCCATATAAAAGCATGATATACATAGCAGAAGCATTTAAATTTCAAAAAAACTGCTTTTATACCGCTACGAAGCACCTTTAAATTTTAAATTTCTTTTAGTGTTTCACAATCACAGCATATATTGATTTCCAAGAGTATTTTTTTCCAAAATAAATATTTTAAATAGATTTAATACAAAAATATTATGAAAATGTCATTTGTAAGTTCTCGTTTAAAATGATAAATAGAATAATATTTGGAAATATTAATTATGAAAAACTGGAAATTGAAAGTAAAGCATGATGTGGAACAAAATAAGTACATCAATTTGAAGCCATTTTTTGTTAGGCTTCTCTAAAATTTTAATTCACCGTTCCAGGCTTCTTTGACATATATAATTTGAAATTTTGCATTTGTTGTATTATTTTTTTTGTAAATGGTATTGATTTTATGAACAATTTTTAAACTGAAGCGCTTGAATGAGACCGATGGCAATTGGCAATTTACTAGCAAGGCGACCAGCGATTTCCATTCAAAAAAGCCATCAAATGGTAAAAGGTTGTTGATTCTCTAGTCCAGAAACGGAAGTGACATGCAATTGTATTGTTGTTCTCAAGTATGGGTAGATTTTGATAACTTTATCGATTTTTTTTAATGCAATCGGTGTGAAGTTTGGAAAAAATGGACGTGGTCAGCTGATTTGAATAGACAAGAAAATTACACTACTTCCGTAATTAGATTAAATTACCTAATCTAATGATCAATAAGTAATTCGTGATTTTCGGTAGATTACAAGGTGTGACTAGAAAAAAGCTTTCAATCACATATTGACGCCTCAATAAAACCTGCCCGATATTTTACAATAAAAGTGCCCATGTTAAATTTAAATACTTCTTCTTTTGTCCATTACAACAAGTGATAATGTTGCATATTATTGCATGACCGTAGTGTTGCTATGTAATAAAGAGGAAGTGTTGGTAAAATTTGCAAAAATACCTTACCTGTGAGCCAAGTTGAAAGTAAACTTTGATAATAATGACTTGGATTGGTCTTTCATTTCACTGGCAATGGCAGAAAACAGAGCAATAGTTCTATATGAAGACATTTTTCCCTAAAAGAAAAAAACAGTACGCATATTTGTCTCAAGTATACAGATTGAAATTTTACTGTAGAATATCGAAGATTGTTGTTGTGCGTTGTTGTATGTAGAGGTTTGTTATGCTGAATTTAAAATTTTATGATCGTTTGTTTTGGTTTTAAGTAACCGCTGGCTTAATAATGTCCACTCTTTGTCGACAGATCGACTAAAATGCATCCCGCAGCGACGGTAATACTCCGCGTCCAAGCAACTGCAGGTTGTTTCCGATTGGACAGAGAAGTACCGCTTTCACAATCACATTTTCACTGCTGGGTTAGTTTTTGCTTAGAATTATTGTCCATGAATATTCAGTTTAAATTGTCACCTCCACCCAGGTGCAAAACCATTTCTTTGCCTGTGCCGTTCACTTGAATCAATTCGATCAACTGGAAAAATTATCAAATAATTCAAAAATCTTAGTTCAAAATAACCATTTTATAAATTTCTGAAAATTCAATTACTTCTTAAAGTAATCCTCAGTTCAGCTTTGAAGTCAACTTTAAAAAATAATTTATTTTATTTTTCTTAAAATATCTACAAACTCTAATAATTTAAAGTGAAGTATCTCATTCTTATGAAAGGACTATTATTTAAATATCACAGTAAAAACTATATATATTTTTTTTTTAATTTATTTATTTACTTTTGCAAAAAAGTGCTAATACATATAAAGCTTGCATTAAATTGATTGTCAACTAAACAAAATACATTTAAAAAATTTTATTATGAAGTATAGAAAATGTTTTTAACTGAAAAAATTACATATGTAATTATGATTAATGAACAGTCATATTTTATGAAGTAAAATTTATAGAAACGGCATCTGAACTATTTGCTTTGTTATTAAATGATATAAAAGAAACAGAAATTTTGAACATATATATTCATTACACGCAAAAATAAAAATAAATTCTGAATTTAGCATTATGCTTGCACTTATATATATATATATATGCATATATAATTTATTTACTTATAATCATGAAAGCACAATTACTGCCTATTATATAAAATAATTAAAAAAATTATATCATTCGATATAACACTGCAGAAAACTTTGCTAAAAAATTTAACTGCAAACAGATTAAACGAAAATAAGATTTTACTTTTATAAAAACATATAACGACATTAAAGCAACTGATCTTTTTATATTTTCTGCAAAAAGAAATAGAATTCAATCAATTATGACTGATATTTTGGAATGGCAAGTAGCACTAATTTAAAAGGCAATAGTTTAACTAATAAAAAATGCGTGAAAACGATGAATTAATGCATTCAAAAGCTAAGAGCTGTTCACTGTTGTGACCAAAAGCTTAAGGATAAAGCAATGCGTCGGCCGGGAATCGAACCCGGGTCGCCCGCGTGGCAGGCGAGCATTCTACCACTGAACCACCGACGCTTTTATTGTTTATCGTATTAATGTTACATAATATAAACCTAAGAGCATAACAACATTGCTATATCCATTTTTCAGATTATTGTAATGCATATTACAAAGAAGATGACTTATGACATTCTATGTACTCACTTTTAAACAGATGTATTTATCAAAGTACAACCTTATTGCATTGTAAAAGTATATTATATTTTTGCAATATAATAATAAATATATTTTCTTATTCATCACTTATTTTGAAGTGAAGGTAAGATTCGTTAAATCCATTCTATATCATTTAACATTTTAATCATAAATTTTTCAGAATTTTTTTGTTATATATTTCAACTTAGAGCTATATTTGAACAATGTTTTCAAATGTATTTTAATAAAATTGCTGTTAAACATAATAAGTATTTATCATTATAAAAAGTATGAAATTCATTTATCGAAATATGTGATCTGCCAAAAAACTATCTATAATAAAAGAAATTATCCATTGTTATCACCCCACGAGGCGGAGTTTAAAGTAAATAATAAAGAGCTGTTTAAAAATAATTTTGGAACAATTGCTTCCAAGAATGCTGCACGTATCACTATAAAAATGTTCAAAATCAAAAATAGAAGTTATTACGGAAAAGAAAATTCCATTTAACATGAACTTAATGTCGAACAGTTCATATGTCATCATAAGCATATACAGGTGCTAAATCTATACCATGAATTAACAATACTACAATAATTAAATATTAACTTGCGCATTTGATCACAAAAGTAATTCTATCATCTGCCTATCAGTTCACTCAAGATTTTTCTGAATAAACTTATTTAAAATTATTAAAAATATGAATATAAAGAAATGTAAGCATGACTGCTGAATAATTACAAAATAAATTATATGAGGTCGATTTTTCAGAAGCAATATAAATAATACTGATATAGCAATATTTACAAAAATAATTACATGCAGTACTTTTACCATTAATTGGTAATATTCTGTTTAATTAGTAATAAATGGTAGAAACAATATATTGGACAATAAGAAAATGACACAAATTTTATAAAAGTAATTGATAATAATAAATATTTAAACAATAAATAGAAACAATATCTATTCCAATACACAATCACTTTAATAAAAAGAAATCTGATGTAAGAAAATTGTTCATAACAACATTGGGCGGGATACGGCTGTGCGCGTGATCCTTTGCCTGGTTGAAATATAACAAAATGCATCCCTGAGTAGTGCGGGTCAGCAATAGAAACAATAACGAGGAAAACAGTGAAACATGCACATTAAAAGAAAACAAACAAGCATATTTTTTATTATTAACGGCACAGTGTGTTAACGCATAATATGCATGAGCACAAGTGCCATCAGGCTTTCTTTTGCTTGCATATGTTATGCATTTCGGCTACAATAAAATTGATACTGTATTCCAACAATAATAAAAACAGCACTTACATAGCGTTGATTGAATTTAAAATTATAATTTTGAACAATAAACAATATTTTTGTTTTGTTTTAAATTCCACTGCCTTTTTCGTATATTTTAAGTTTACATTTATTCATTTCGTTATTCATAGCAAATTATTTGTTTTTATTGAAAGTTTTAATTAAACAAAGGAAAACTATTTTTTATACCTTGCAATAAAATAGATTTTGATATTGTCTTAAAAAGTGACCCAAAATTTGAATAATATCATTTTAATTTTACAATAAGTTATGATGTTATTTTTTATAAATAACTGCCCATTTAAAAATGTGAAATAAATAAGCTGAAATCCATGAAAACTTTGAAAAATGAAAGAGAAAAAGATTTATCTGCTGTTAAAGTAGCATACATAAGAAAGTAATAAATACTTAAATTGAAACGGAATTTTAAGTAATATATAATTCAAGAGTGAAGGTTGCAAAATCTAAAACAATAAACATTATAAGAGAAAATTTACTTGAATTTAAAGCTCTGAATTATTTATTTAAAAATAAATATTGAAATTCTTTTAACAACTTGTTAGATTATGTGAATTTTATGGAAAATTACTGTTTTGAAATGGAATTATTCAAAATGACGAAAAATGAATAACAATAGAACGTTAGATTTGTTGTAAAAGACATTTTTTTTATTCTTTTAAGCTTTAGTAATTTCCTGCTTATTTAGAAAGCTTTATTTAATTTTCATTTCATTTTATGAATTCAACTTTAAGAAATGTAATTTTCCTATATCATTCTTTACAATTGATTTTAGATAATAGTTTTTGCCAAACAACAACAAGGCCCGTTGGCGCAATGGTAGCGCGTCTGACTCCAGATCAGAAGGTTGGGTGTTCAAATCACTCACGGGTCAATACGTTTTTCATTCTCTTCTCTCGAAATTTTTAATACATTTTACATTAAAATTATTAATAAATTAAACCAATTCAATATAAATGTAAATGTTTTAGTGAACAATTAGCAAAATTCCTTATATACAGCAATATATACAGCTCAACAATATGTATTACAATATAATAGCAATGCCAAGCAATTCAGTGCTGATAAGTGAAAAGCGTTTAAGAAAACGAAATATTTTTACTGTTACATAATTTATTTTATGGAAGATATTTTTTCAAAAAAAATTATCAATATTTTTATTTATCGAGTAACTGAAAATACTTCAGAAGAGTGGCTATTACTTGCAATACTTACTACACTTGATTGTTGACAATTAGGTTCTCCCGCTAACTGTCTTTCTTTGCGCTAGATTTGAACTTAACAAATCTTGCGTTTCAATAATAATCGACAATATATATACAATTTATTTGAATATATACAAACGAACGGTGGGTAAATATGAGCGAACTACCATAATGTTTTTCTCTACTACTATACGAATCCGCAGCTAACGCCCTTTTTCTCGACGACAACAACAACACTCCTTGCTCTCTCATTTTAATAACGGCCTTTTCTTAGAGGGAATTTAGGTCAAAGTCAAACTTCTAAAAATGCTAGATGTTGCTGCGTGGGTTTTTACAAATACACTGCAGCGTGCGATAAAAAATAATAAGCATATTTTAATTTAAATAAGTCATTTTTAGTTGTGACTAATATAACAATTAGTCAATATAAACAAAACTTTCATGAATTTGAAAATATTTTTCTGATAATTGATTGCGCAGATTGCAAATTATCCTTGACATTTATACTGTATTACACCCTACTGTAGTGTTCTTTACTAAAGTCCTTATACTTTCTTTGTATCCATGCTAAGTTTTGTTCTTCTGTCTTAATGAGTTTTTTTACATTATGAAATAAATCAAAACGAAAAGGTCAGTTCATTTTCTGTTTTTTACAATATTTGGCTGACTGCCTTATGTTAATACGGCCCATTTTTATGTGTTATTCAAATTAGAGAATACTGCACCTTGTCATTAACAGTTAGTTTGTTTCGGTATAGGACAAGCGTGGACACAAAGGTGCACTATCCACCGACTTGGATGTGACAACTCTGCTCAGGCAAACCCATCACATGAAAGCATGCCCGGTGGATCACCACCTGGCATACAAAATGGATAAAATGGCGGTTTTGAAAAAGCGAAGCGCGGAAGAAACTAAATCCATCCCTCAGATTTACGACGAAGAAGCCGCAGCAGCCTCCGCTGAGCCATCAACATCCGGCCAGTTAGAATTTTTTAAAGAGGACAGGAATGCAATGTACAACCAACGGGCCAAACGCTTATCCAGATTTCCAAGAAATCGCCAAGATCTAATCATTGCCGATGAATTTAGAAGAACGAAGTCTGGAAAAGTGTTTTTGTTGTCGGAAAGTACGTCGAAGCACATACGGGTGTTTCCGACGGAAAATAACTGGCAGTCATCATAACCTGTAGCATGGATGATGCATTCAAGGTTGTACCAGAATGGTATCAACAGCTTTTTACTGTTCTTGCAGCTGGTGCCGCCAACCGTATATTGTTTTTGTACGGGTAAAGACATCGGCACATATGGGTTTATTTTTCGAACCTTAATAAACAAAGCGGCAGCTCTGGAGGTCGACATTCATCCACTTACCATAATCTATGATTTTGAGACAGCCCTGATACCTGCGATTCTGGGTTACTTTCTGAATACGCAGGTACAGAGCTGCTACTTCCACTTCTGCCAAGCGGTACATAGGAAAGTCGGTGAACTTTAACTGAAAACACGCTATCGAAACGATGAAGAAACAAAAAGAAAAATCAAAATGCTCCTAGCCACCGCTTTCCTCCCTGTACCGTAAGTTGATACGGGTGTTAGCCTGCTTGAAGCAGGCACTACGGATAACCTGTCAGCTTTATTTCATTACTTTAGGCAGGAGTGGATGACTGATGATAGACTGCCGCTTTGGAATGTACATAATGTAAATATTAAGACCAATCACTACTTGAGAATTTTTCTGATTGGCTCAACAAAGACGGGTGGAAACAAGCCCGGATTGTATAAAGCTGCTTCAACTTATGAAAAGAAGAACAGGGTGTAGTGGAAACGCTCATCAGCCATCTGTTATCAAGAGATCCTGCGGGTAAACTGAACTTATGCTGAAAAGCAACGACGGATCATGATATATACGGGTGAATACACCAGCGGCAGGCGTATTTTGGAGCACTATCTTGAAGCTTCAATGTACCTGACACCGGAGCCGATTTAATGCCGCCTTACAAGTGGTGGTTTTGTATTACATTTTATTGATTGCTTTCTTTCCTTTTTCATTGTTTTTATTTGTTATTATTGATCACTTATATTTGTTTATTTTGCTTAATGTTGTTATTTACTGTTGTTCATTTTTGATGTTATTCTCTGTTATTTACTGCTGAAAAAAACAAGCATTGATAAATAATTATAAAGAGAAAGCATAATAAAAAAAACTTCATCAAAAGAAAATGAAATTTTTAAAAGGTCGATCAAAGGGTAAATGAACAGCAGACAGGGTGAGAAAATTATTTTTACTTTGAGAAATGGTATTGCTTAATTTGATGAAGTATTTATTTCTCAATTGTAAAGTAAGAGTAAAGTTGAACAGTTAGAAAAATACTAATAAAAGTAATCTTTTTCAAGTTAGAAAGAACTTAATACTGTTTCCTGTTTTATTTTTTAATATTTCATAATTATTAAAAATGAAATTAAGAATATAATAACAATGCAATAATAAAGAAATTCTACATTTATAATGTCTTATATGGTTATGTCATTTATAATGTCAAAATTGCAGGACTGTGAAAAGCAACTAATTTAAAGTGTTAGATAAACAGGTTAATGTTAATTAATTAATTGTTAATTTTTATTATCGGTCATCTTATAAGGTTAGACTTTTACATAAAAATGGCATTGGATATGGTAGTGTGCGAGTAATCCTCTGTTAAGTCAAAGTTCAAAAGATTTTATGAGCAAACAAAAAAATAGCTTTCAATGCGGGTTTGAATCCAGTCATTATTGCTTGTTCATCTATTCACCTGGTGATGTAAATCCTTCTCTCATATCGAAAATGGTAATCTGAATGATAGCCTTTAACAGAAAATGTGATCGTTAGCTCTCAGTTTAGTTAACTCTAGAAACAGTTTCCAATCTATTTGGAATGTGGAGTAATTGTTGGTAAGCAAACAATGGTACCAGTGTAATTAATTTATAGTAAGCTTAATTCCGGCAGCACATTTGAAGCACTAACATCGCAGAATACTTTTTTAATGTTAAATTACATTTGCATGCACACAAAGCAGTAGGTATATATTGTACTGTTATGAAAATTGTGAAACTGTCATGAATTTACAGGTTCTGATATCTTTGAATATTTTATATAATGTAACGCAGCCAAACTGCCTGCAGTAAAAAGAGCCATATTATAGATGTCTCATATAGATAGCTCTTAAGTGCAGTTTGGCAGTCAAAATTGCAGACATCATTGTTATTGTCATAATTATGAAAAGCATAAAATTCTGATAACGAATAGAAAAAAAGTTTTTTAAACTTTATTTAACAAAGATGCAATGCAACAAATAATTGAAATATAAACTAATATTGTGCTAAGTTGTTGACTCTAATGAAATTGCCCAAAGCTTTTTTTGAATTCAGTCATCTAGAATTTTATTAGAAATATGTTATTATCATAGAATTTCAGTATTTTATAATTACTAAATTCAAATAAAGACTTATAATAAAGATACAAACTACAGTTTAACATATTATTGTGCATTTACGTATTTCATTATGCAAAATTTTTAAATAGAGCAATTAAAATCAAGTCTTTTTTTAACACATAAAAGATGCTTTTAATAGTATTTTATTCACAGATTTTTTCATATAAATCCGTTGATGGATTATATATGCGAACGCACGCATTATTTTGCATTTTCTCTGCCTTTCGCTGGTAGCCAACACAATGAGAATCATTGCTGTATTCAAATGCTTGACACCAGTTTTCACTAATGCAGTAATTTTTGCAGTCATGAAAAGCCAGTTTAATTTCATCTCCAAGAGCTAATCCTAATCCACAATTTTCTAAAGCTGATTGGCGTGTAACTGTAAACTGCATACACCGTTCTAAAAAAAATAAAAATATTCAAAATGCTCTCTAATAGCTTCAAAAACTGAATAATACTATTACCTTTGGAAAAACTGGTATTTGTAATTAGTTTAACAAATTTTTAATTATACCTTGTATATTATTTAATGCTTATTATTGAAATATGCCATATGCAGTATTCTGTCAAAAATGAAAAAATAGCAATAACTATAAAAAAAAATCTTACCATTATTTTCTTGTTTTTCATAGAGTGACCAAGTTTGATTTGCGACTCGCTTGCATAAGCTTGTACTTTTTCTTTCTAAATTAAACAGTTGACAATTTTTTTCTTTATGATTAAAAACAAATGCAGAGCAGTGATCATCTGCACTGCACTGATCTGAACAACTCTCATCCGTTATGAAAGGATCAGACTGTGGAAGTTGTTTGCATCCACTCAAACGATAACCTTCATATAAAGTGAAACCGTTAAAATCTAAGAAAAAACTGAAATTAACTGGCAAATTTAATTAAAAAAGAATTGTTCAAAATTAATAATTGAAATTTTATCATGAATACCAATAAAATATTGTGTAAAAAATAATAAACACGAAAATAAATTGTTCTTGTATTGCACTTTAAATGAGATATTCAATTATTTATATAATTTTAAGTTATGATAAACAATAAAATTGTTATATTGAAATAAAATAAATTAATACATTTCCAATCAGACAATTTTTAATTACCTTTAATAAGACCAGTAATTCATTTATGCTGAGAAAAGCAACTACAAATTTAATTTTTGCGCGTATATTGCTTTATGCAACGCATTTCATATATTTGATTTTGCAAAGAAATTTGAAATTGAAAATTTTAATTGTCAAAACATAAAAAAGAAAATAAATCATGTGTTTAAATCAGAAGTTCTGGAAGTATTGGAATGCTTATGTATTTCATAGACTTAAACATTTCATGAATATAAAACTGATGTTGCATGATCAGAATATTATCTTTTAAAATTAATAAAAAAAAACATTCAGTGAAAGTAAATTGAAGTGAAGTGATTTTGCATTGCATGTATTATACATCAAATTCTAAAATTTATAAAATAAAATTTGTTTTCAAGTAAACAATAGCAAATACATATGTTTCAAAATCAGTTCTCTATGGCCATCACTCCTCCACCTTACTTTTTTCTTCAACTTTCTAATTTTGATTGGTCAAAAACTATTTGATGCATTGTCTATTGGTGATCATCAGATTCCCTTTATTGGACAATGAGTCACTGTTTTTTGAGTTAAATTTGCACGTGAACAATCAATACAAATCCATTATATTGTATTTGTATAAATAAAAATTTATGTAATGTAATGTAAATAACAAATATTAATTAATTATAATAAAAAAAATTTTGTTTTATAAAATTAGGTAATTTTCAGTTTTATGTAAATGAATTCAATAAACTGTAACACATTTCTGATAAAATTATATCTAGGTATCCAATTGTATTTCATCAATAACACAATGCATCAAACAATATGACCGTGCATAAAAAAAAAGGTAGAAAAGTAAGAGTCATATATAAAAGTTTTCATATATTTTGTCATTGAAAGTTTTTACATTTTCTTTAATGTTTTGAAACAGTACGTATATAATAAATGAAACATTGAATAAAAAACCATTATTTAAAAAAATACAATAAATTAACCTCAATAACTTACTTGAACGATGATATTCATTTTTTTCTTCTATTTTAGCTAATTTTAACATAACACTCTGCGCAAACATTTTTTGTCCATTTTCAAAAAATTGTGCTGCAAGAACAGCAACATTAATTGCAATCAAAATAAACATAGCTGCTTTGCATTGCAAACAGACTGTTAATTAAATAAAGCCACTGTTCAATAAATAATGTATTTACAGTATATTGCAAAAGGCAATGCAGCAGAAATTTTGATGTCTACAAAATTGAAACATGTCAAGTGCTGTAATCATTATACTGTAAGCAGTTTTCTAATATTTCACTTTTGTTTTGTTCACCTAGTTTAGCTATTTCACTTTTTGAGTTTTGCAAAAAATGCAACTTTTGCATCACGTACACATCCTGTTTCGCATGATTTTTTTCAAAGCATCTATTGCATCGTCAAAACTATTCATATCAAAATATGTTAGCCTAAAAAAAGTTGCCAAAACAAGCGGTCAAAATTAATTCGTCTAAATATTTATTTGACGTTTAAGTTTTAGCTTGTCTTTCTTTTCTCTGTGCTCTAGTCAGAATTGCACTTTCTCAGAAAACATCATCAGTCAGTGTTATCAAGAAGTTTAAAGTAAAAAGTAAATTCCATATCACATTTAATACTTCAAATAAATTTAAATAAATAAAAACAAATTTGATTATGAATTTTAATTTCAGAAACTTATTAAATTAAGCAATTTCAATGATTTTACCATTTAGTATTGCATACTGGTAAAATCAAATTATAAATATTATTTATTTATTGATTTTTATTTATATATTTATGTACATAGTCTCTTGCTAAATTTAAATTACTTAAGATTAGTTATTTTATTGAAATTATACGTATTTTTAGTATAAAAATTAAGCTTTTTCTTTTTAGCATATAATAAATTTTAAAATTGTTAAGCATTTTGGTGTTTCTTATTTACGTTTGTTATGTGCTTGCTAAAATTTTTTTCTAAAATGTGAGATTGAGCATGTTTGCTAATTAAGTTCATTTAAAAGAGAGATGTGGATAATACAAAAGAAAAAATTCAAAAATAAAAGCGAAGCAAAACCGCGTCCAATGCATATTACCTTTTTCTGTGCAAACTGAATAATAAACTATAATGGAAAAATTTTTAAGGAAAACATTTTTTAAACATATTAAAGTAAACTTAAAAGGCATTTAACAGATATATGAATTAACAGATATTAAAAATAGTTTAATAACAATTATTTTGAGTTATACTTTTTAAGCAAAAAAATAATTTCCATTTTGTTATCAGTAAACTGATTGCTTTAACAAACAGCATTTTTGACTAAAAGCTTAAGTGAGAAAACAAGTAATTATTAAATGTTCACAACTGTTAGAATTGAAACTTCTGTATATATATATAGTTTTAATTATTGTATTTTAAAACTTCATTTTGTTCATTGCTGATAACTAAATAATTCAAAAATTTAACATTAACATTTATATAAATATATAAATACATGTATGTACAATGCAAAAAGTTTATTTTAAAAACATATCTTCGTTGCGCAGAATAATCAGCTAAAGCTGTTTGTATTCGACTTCTTTATTGATATAATGAACTTCATTGAAAACAACGCAGCGTTCAAAATCAGACTGTTCGAAAGATTAATTGAGCATTTCTTTTCAATAAATATTGGCAAATACAATTTCAGATTCTCCGGCTGGTCAGATTTATGACGGCTGCATCAATTTTGTTGAAACAAAAGACAATTTTAGCCAGTGACTCACGCAGACCAGGGTCACTGATTATACGATAAATGGCCGCAAATGAAAAGCCAATATGCTGTATAATCCAGAAATTATCAGATATTAAGTCATTTAATGAATGCAGCATGCTAAGCAATTCCAATAAATTAGGCAAGTTCAAAAACAGAAATGTAACAAGAACAATGAATAACACTTGCTTCATTACAGCCGCTTCACGTCTGATTTGTATTGCCCGTATACCTGAACAATTCGACTTTCTGCGCATTAGCATTGATAAAGCCAAAACGTAAATCATTATGCTTATTGTGCCAAGAAAACTGACACAAAATAGATGATAAATAACATAAGTTTCGCTGACACATTCCAAATAATCACACATGATGCTGATTTCATGATCACTTTTTGTTAAAGCGCTGATCCAACACCATGTTGCATCAACAACAGTGAAAAGTAGATATAAAGCAACTGCCCGATCCAAGCAACGACGAGCGCTTAAGCTTACATTTGTAAAAGTTATTGCAACAAATGAATTGATGGACATGAGTAAAATAGATAAAGAAGTCAAATTGTCACCAAGAGCATATAAAATTACGTTCGGGCTCGTTAGTATGCAAGTGATTGGATAGACCATTTTTTTGCTGTCACCAATAATCAAAGGTTTTACATATTCAGTGCAGTATCCAAGTCCGAGTAAAGAAGAGCCAATTGCATAGCCTAAAATTTTCAAATAACCATTCTGATATTCAATTTCTATACATTACTTTTAGAGTACACAATGCTCAACATTCAAATATTTAAACAAAAAAGTTTAATAAATTTAATAAAAATACAAGTCTGAAATAAAATAAAATATATTTAAACATAAAATTTAAAAAATAGACAGCTAAAAATTAATTACTACTTAAAATTGTAAATAATGTTTTACTTTTTCAAATAAATAATATAATAATGCAGTAACAGTAAGCTTATTTATAATAACGTTTAATGACTGCAGAAAAAATATCGATATTTTCGTTATTGCGTATTAAAATATAAAAAAAAAGAAATTCATGAATACGCAGTGACTAATAACTAGAATTTATGTTGTGCAATAACGACATATAATAGGCTTGATCATATGTCAATAAAAACAAGAAATTAATAATAAATTTCACTTATTATTATCAATAAAAAGATCATCTAACAAAAATAAATCAACCAACATTTTGCAATTATGCACAGCAAAAATAAAAGCATATAAAAATATTGGGGTGAAGTTTGCTCATAAAAGAACCTCAATCAAACGTACACAAATCAAAATTCAAAAAACTACAAAGTTTAGACTTTGAAAAACAAAATACTATGAATAAATTTCTTAAATAAATAAAAGCTTTGAAAAGGAAACTGAAATAAATACCATATATAAACTTAGTGCATAGCCAGTTATTGTTAACAATGCGCAAATTAAATTACAATTTGGAACATATTTATATATTTTATTCCACTTCTTTGTTGTGCATTAAAATTCAACTCAGTGAACTGAAATGCCAGTTTAAATAATAAAGTTTAATAATAATGCTGCTTTCTTGCCATAGAAAATTAGTTTGCATGCATCATTTCTCAGTCTCATTGTTTTGCTTTATTATTTGTTAGAAAAATGTTAACATAAATGTTAACTAATTTATTTTTGTTTAAAATTAAATAAACAAATCGTTGAAAGTTTCATTAACTTGTATCAAATGTATCCAATGGAGAAGTGAAATATAATTTAATTTATCTTAGTTTGAGTTGATAATGTAATAGTGCAATGAGCTTGCAGATTGTGATCTAAATTTAAAAAGAACAAAAGATATAATATAGCATAAAAATTAAATTAATAAGTTAAACTATCATTTAAAAATATTTCTAATAAATTATTAACTCTGATTTACACATTACCAATTTTACAAATGACGCATTAAAAGAAAACAAAACATGCAAATAAATAAATTTATTGAAATTCTTTACAATTTATTGAATTAAAACTGATTTTCCGGACAAATTTAACAAAATAAACTAAAAATTACATAAATTAATATTCAAAATAAAAAAACAAATTGTAAACTGTGAAAGTCATACCTACCTCCAAGAAATCTGTCCATCCTGTTTCTTTTCTTCTTCAATAGAACAGTGATAAAAAGCAATGTATTGCAAAAAAAATTGCAAACGCCTAGCAATGCTTGGATAACAAGGAAAGCTGGATATGAAGTGATATCAGTTTCAACAATTTCTGACAAATCGCACGAATTTTGGCATGCATTTTTTGCCACTTCATGGACCAATGCTTGCAATTCCATAAAGCAACAATGAAAGCGGATGTTGTAAAGCTTACTGTCGCTTGTTGCATAGATGAAAGATGTTCAAATTGATTTTGTAAATAAAACAACTTTCAATAGATAAAAAAATTGAAATTAAAAAATTAATAGCAAAAAGAAAGTTGTAGCAGTTGTCATTGAACATTTCACTTCCATTCAATGGAACCACAAATCGTAGATCTCTTTCTTTCTCTCTCTTGGTGTAGTTAGGAAAAATTTCACGAACACAAACCACCGAAACGTTTTGGCAATGTCAATCCAAATGCTCGTCAGCTAAAATGTTTTGAACAATATTTAATAATTCATTTGAGCAATTGAGAAAAATTATCATTGTTGCAATAAAAAATTAATCAATCAATGAATGCCTAAATGCTAATAACGTCATTTTCAAAAAAGTTCGTACTT
Organism: Trichinella papuae; assembly: GCA_001447755.1. NCBI lineage: Eukaryota > Metazoa > Nematoda > Enoplea > Trichinellida > Trichinellidae > Trichinella > Trichinella papuae. The sequence continues at coordinate 42,055 of JYDO01000046.1, forward strand.
GCCATTCATTCAAACTGATATCCATGCAACATTTATTTATTTCTTGGACAAGGATAAATGCGACAATTATAGCTGCTCTAGAATAATTTCTTACTTACTTGAACTGATCATTTCACAATGATAAAAATCATCACCTTGCAAATCAAAATACATTTTGGAAATTTCCACGGCTAAATTGTGATAAACTATCTATTCTACATTACAACACAGTTGTTATGAATCAATGGAATGGTCATAAATTTTCATATCTATCATATGCAGATATAATATAGATGTAGATCTTCATCAAATTACTAATCAAAAAAAAAAAAGAAATATGAGAATTTTACTCGTTCATTTTGTGATAGAAACAAATTTCAACAGTTTATTGCCAATGCAAAGCCCACATTTAGATGATGAATAGAATAGTAGAAGCTTATGTAACTTTTTTTTAATTATAGAAAAAAAACCTTCACTTATTGATTTTATTGCAAGTCCGTTGAATGTAGAGTAAAATGGAGTTAAATTACTTTTATGACAGCTTAAATGAGTATGAGCACGCTTGCTTCAATATTTCAATGCCCTAAAATATCAATGAAAAATTGCATATTTTCATGTGTGATGAGAAAATTTATTACCTTTTTTAGTATGTTTTAATTGAACATTTATTTAGCAACCGTAAAGCAGTTCGATGAAGCAGAAGGAAGTTGGAGTGTTGGAAATAAATAAACTTAATGATTAATTATACTTGTCAACTTAACTGTTCACGTTGTCAGTTTGGAATAATTAAACAGTGACAATTGTATTAATTATACTCTAGCGTAACTTTCTCACAGTTCAAAAAATGTTTCTCCAGTTGAACATTCTTATTTAAGCAAAATTTAAGCTTTTATTTTACTATTGCATTGGTTAAACATTTAACATTAATTAACATTTAAATAATTAATTTGAAAACTAAACATTTTTTCTAATTCTGTGCACAAATATTCCTCAATTTTAAAATGAAATTAAAAATTATTATCATCATTATAAAAATAATACTTATTGGTTATGCTAATTTACATGGAAAAGTTCAATTGTCATTAAGAAAAACATACGTCATATTCGCATAAATATATAATCATCATGCATTAAAAAATGTTGAAAAGTTAATAAAATCATTATTTCAAATTGAACATAAACAGCAAAAAAGATCTTCATGCTCAACGCATTACTAAAAATTAATATAAAAAGCGGAAAATTTTTTAAATAATATCTTTAGATATTTAAAAAGCAGCGTGCTGAAAAAATATTTTTTATTACGTCTTCCATTTTAAAAATGAATCAAAGTCGTTTTGCTTCAGAAAACAAATTTTGATTTGCAAACAATATTTTCAGATTAGTATTCTTAGATGGTAAACATCCGTATTTGGAGAGAATGAAATTTCTCATACTAGATGCACAACGTCAATAATTATAATTTTGCCATTCAAAACGATCAATGATAATTTAATTTTTCCAATTTTAGTGGAAGAATTGGGTAATTTATACCTGCCAGTGTAAGTTCTTCTTCAAGATGCACTGATTTTACAATTTATTAAAAGTACATCTATGATGGTTGAAAAACAATCCGTACAATCAAACATGTTCAATGTTGAACAGATATTAAAATTTGGTGACAATTCAACTTCAATTGAAGCAACCAATTAAAACAATGCACAATTATAATGTCGCATATCAGACTTTGCTTAAGCAAGTATGTAAATTGAATCTCAATTCTATAATTCAGTTAAATAATTCATAACTTTTCAGCTAAGCTTCAACTGAAGCAAAACTGAAAATTTACTTCATTTTTAATTTCAATTTAATATCTTCTAAATAATTTAAATCATATTCTTGCTATTTAATTTTCATTACGTGAAATTATATTAATACTTTAATTAAAGAGATAAATGTTATCTGCTCATCTTATTTATACTAAAATGCAGTTCTAAAAGAAGAAAATCTTTTTATAAAATTAATATTACAATCAAATATATAAATAAGTAGGGAAATAAGTGAAAACTTCCCCTAAAACAACCAATGCTTTATATTAAGTTATACAGCTTTATAATTGCATAAAAGATTCCATTGTCCTGCAAATGAAAATTCACATTTTTTACATTTATTATGAAAAAAACTTTGCTAATTTCTTTAATTAAAACAAACTTTACAATTTAATAAACTTCTATTAAAGAAAACTAATAAATAAAATTATTACATCTAAGTTGATCAGAAAAGAGAAGTCACATCTAACTTCACATAATTTTATAAACATTTTCATCAGTAATTGAAATATTTTTAACTTCTTTAAATTCTGCAATACTTTTCTTAATTTAAAAACAATTTTAATTTTACGTAAATTTAAATTAAGCAAATAAAAATACAAACACAACAGTTTGGTAGTTTTTTTTAATAATAGCAGTTATCTAAAGCATTAAATTTTTAAGTTTATCTAAATGTCTTCCTTTTAATTAAAATGTTATCCTGGTATATACTGAAATAAGTGCTTTATTGATTACCTTCTTTCTATACAATGACCATGATTATGCATCTTTCAAAGAAAAGAAAAAAAGCAGAATTCTTAAAACAACTTCATATATTTACAACATACTTTTCAAACAAAATTAATGTCTAACAACTATACTTCATTATAATAAATTATTTACTAATTTATCAAAATAATGTGAAAATTTGAACAAGTAAATTGAAATAAACTAAATACTTTAAATCATATTTAAAACGGTTCATGAAAAATAATCAGAAAAAAATTATAATTTAAGAAAATAAGAAAATTTTTTCTGATTTGAAAATACAGGGGCATTTAGCATAATGAAAACAAATAATTCAATGTATTTAAATAAACAAAGTAAAAAAATTATAAAGATTTAATATGCATAACAAATATTATACAATTCTTTGCTCCACATATATATATTTATTTACATGATAAACCGTTTATGCTTTTTACATTTTTTGAAAACAATTTAAATTATATAAATAATCAGCAATAGAATCAAAATTAATTATTCCAAATATATGTTAAACCTATTAATGGTTTTTAAACGTGATTTTGAAAATACCTTCAATTAAAAAATAAAAATTCTTTTAGCTAAAACTACCAGCATTTTGTTAAAATACTTTCTAAAAAACAACTAAAAATCAATTTTTGATGTTTTAGGTTCAAAATAAATATTCCACTTTCTATTGAACAGTAAAATGAAAATACATGATAATAAAATTTTCCAAGTTGCATATATTGTATACTTTTCATTGTTATACAGTATAATGCAATTACAATTTAAAGTTATTAGTGTATTGTTTTCATCACGCAATTAAAATAAGTTTAATTTAAAATTAATTTAAGTTATAAAATAAATTTAAATACTTTCATAGAAGTATTTAAGCGCGCATAAATTTTTCAAGGTATGCGCATTTATTTTTATTGTGCGCAAGTATGATTTTATTTTACTGCTCCATAACTGTTTAAAAAATGAAATAAAACTTTTGCAAAAACCGTAACACAGTATCACAATACCCTATTTTACTGACAGACGCTTCACTCACTTTTCTGGGAAATTGATATTTAATCTTTCCCTAAAAAATGCCAGATAAATAAAATTCAAAAAAAAAAGTAATAAAATATAACTATACCGCAAAAATTCATCCACAGCGTCATCATCGCCCAAGTTAAGATCATTTAAATCAAAATAATTTGACGATCGTGAGGTGGAAGGTAGATTGGGGAGTTGAAACTGGATCGCTTGTTTGGGAAGCCGAGAAGAAGCCATATTTCGCCTGATTGCCATGATATCTTGCATAATAGATTCCTCGGAAAGCTGATGAACCATCATTGGTGGTCTTTCATCAACTGCAATTTCTTTAGTTGGAGAACTATCTTCAGCGGTACGACGGCGCAGCTTTCTTTTTTGACTGACAAATGCAGTACCTTTACGATCGTCTGCTAAAAGACTCCCCAAATTCAAATACATCTGATAATTTTGCAAGCTCAAGATAACCAAATAATTATTCAAAAAAAAATAATAATTTGAGAAACATCTTGACTTAAAAGTAAAATTCAAATACCACAACATATTGATTTTCTATTTTTACCCCAACGTTAGAAATTCTGAAATCATCATGCATGCATCACTTATATTTCTGTCCAAGAGATTAGCTGAACAATAAAATTTTTACCTATGTCGTCATTCAAATATTCGTCTTCGATTTGCGATCGTTCATCGTCCAGTTTATCTAATACCGACTGCTTTAATGCCACTAGTGCTTGCTAAAAATTGGTTTATTATGGTAAATCGTTTGCCAATTAATTAAAACAATTTAATAAAGCTTACAGAAAATTTACATACTGAATAAAAATCATTTAACTATCATAATATAAAATTTTAAGTTTTGAAATTCAACTATTTGCATAACCGTGTAACAAATCAAAACATCATTTACAAACTTCTCAACAAAAAACAAAAATTAGTGCATAGAAATATATTTCATGCACTAACTATAATCGCATCAGACTAAATTACTCTATAATCTCCAACGTTATGCAATATAAACAATTTTTGTTTAGAAACACAATTTCAGACAATATGATTGTTAATAATTGTTAAATAAAACGGCATAAAACACCATACTCCGTAGTCTTCAATCAATTTTTTAACAGTCATTCGGTAGGTCGCATTAATCAGATCTTCCTAAAATAATTTTATTAATATTGAAAATTGTACATTTCATTTTAAAGAAAATAATCATTATTTATATAGCTAAATTCAGCTCGTAATAAATTTCATAACAATTGCTTACTTCAGTTTCAGCTGCACGCAAAATGAATTTCTTTCTTTCTTCTAATTTTCTATCTACCTCCGCGCAAAAACTGTTATACTCGTCATTTTTCCCTTCGAACAACCTCTCGCTTTCTTGAGTAAGCAATTTTCGCTTCTGCAAATATACCCTAAAATAGTTATATTTAAAAAGTATCAGTTAGCAGTTGTTTAACAAACTCTTTTAAAATATTCGTTTTCTGTGTAGCTTCATTTTCAGAACTGTCATTACTCATCATGAACACTTGCTCTGATCAACGACAACTAACATAAAACAAAAAACGCTAAAATGATTATTACAGTAAAGTAAAACTCAAGTAGAAAAATATTAAATTTATTTTTTAAAAAATCACTTTTTCTTCACATTTTATTCCTTTAAATTAAAATTTTATTTAATTATAATTTAATAAACAAGATACTAGGAAGCTTAGTGTCGACAGAGCAAAATTTAAATTACGGTAGACTTCAAATGATGATCTAATTTATCAGCATATTTATATGAAATAAAATAAAATAAAATGAAATGCATAAAACATTTATTATTCCATTTTTAAAAATTGCATAAACGAATTTTAAATTTAAAAAATTGATCATAAATCAAAACGTTTGAAATTGTTGAAAGTGATTACAAATTTTAAATAAAATTGCATATCTAAAAAAATTTATAATTCTTTAATTTATGTTATAATCCAGAAGTTTAGATTTACAAAGTTTTTGCAAGGCATTTACAAAGTTTCTTTAGTTATTAATTAATTTAGGTCAAAGATGATGATGTTTTATACATACTGTACGTAACTACGGTAACTGAGTTTGACGTACGTTTCTCGAATTTGGTTCTTCTATTGACATCATTTTTCATATAGGTATGCATTATTATTATTATTATTAAAGTGTTTAAACACACAATTATAATCCTTAACCAGGGGTAGTCAAATTTGTATATAACTTTTGTATGTTAACTTAAAACATTTTTATTTGTTTAATTTTAGTCATTGTGCTTTATATTTTATTATTTTACAGTTTTCTTTGAAAATATGCAACAAGAGCATTTTTGTTGCATAATAATTGGTACTTAATGCATTTTAATTCAAACTGAAGTGGTAATTTTTTAATTGTTGAATAATGTATTTACTGCAGATAATAATATAGAAATGCTTTATAACATTAAAAATGATTTGTTTTATTTTCAATTATTTGTTATTAAATGATTGTCATTTTATATGTAACACATCTTCAGGAATATGGATTGCAATCTAATTGTTCAACTAACTTTACAAAATGAACGTCTGAAAGAGGTGTGTCAAAAAATGGAAAATTTGCAAACAACGCAGAAAGTCGGTGAAGCAGAGAAAGTTAATCAAGTAACTATGTTATATGTTTAATAAATGTAGTATTTTGGAGTATGTTTAGTTTATTTAAAATTTTTGTTAATGATTTCATAATTAAGAATATTTTTTCAATGTTAATTTCTCATTTTATTTTTTGTAATTGTTTTATATTTTAAATGTATGCTTTTAATGAATAGAAGTGGTTGTAATTAGTAGCAGTTTAAATAGTTGCATAATTTGTTAAAACCATAATTCATTGTTCTTGTTAATTTTTTTAAATGCCTCGAAGATATTTATAAATTTGAAAATGAGTTTGTGTAGTTTGTTTGCACGAAAGGTATAAATCAGGACGTGGCAGCAGTTAAACGTGATCTGAAAACTAATTTCTACAGTAAATTAGTGGCTATTTTTAAGAGATTGATTATTTTAGAATAGTTTTAATACAGTTGACTGCATATATTTGAAAGATTTTAAGCGTATTTGTCATTGTAATATATGTATAAGTATATAGTGTATGTGTGATATTTTTACTTTCTAGTACAGATTAAATGTTTTAACATTTAATAAAGCATTTATGACAGTTGATTCAAATTTTAAATAATGTTAAGTAAGTAATGCTTAAGGTTTTGATGGCAAAGGATTCCCTGAATGTTTCGAAAAATTTACTTGCTACGTGTGGACAAATGGCTGATAAGATTGATCGAGTTTTGGAAAAGCTGTGTAAATTTGATGTAAGCGAAGTACAGTTTTGTGAATTGTTTTACAAATTTCGTGTTTTTATGCAGGAACATATTGAGAAAGTGGGAAATCACCTTCAACAGTTTGGAAATGCTCTTCAACATTTATCAACATTGGCATCGTCGACAGCGATCCATTTGCAAACTGGAGTCACAGCGAAAGCCAGCGATTTTTATTTGCCTACCAATAATGCAAAACCTCCATCATTTGAAAAATCTGTTGGCTTGGAAGATTTGCCAGAAAAAGAAGTCAACTTTAATTTAAAAGAGTGTAATTTGCAAAATGAAAAAGCGCCAATTTTGGAAGCTGTTGTAAAGAAAATGCCAGTTTTAACTGCCGAATGCAAAGCACCGGTAAAAGTAATTGGACAGGATGATTCTCTGACGAGCACGAAAATTAGCCCCAGAAATGAAGACGTATCATATGGAGAAGATGAGCCGGATATACACTTTGAGCCGGTGATTTCTTTGCCAGGACTTGTGGATTTGAAAACTGGCGAAGAGGACGAAGAGGTGCTTTTCCAAGATCGAGTGAAATTGTACCGTTTCGACATCGATTCCAAAGAATACAAAGAACGGGGCGTGGGCAAGTTGAAGATTTTGCGCAGTGTTGAAACTGGCAAACTGCGGTTGGTGATGCGTCGAGAGCATGTGCACAAACTTGCCGCCAATCATTACATTGAAGCTGATTTCGAGCTGAAGCCGAAAGGTTTGCGTTCTTATTGTTGGCAGTGTTTGGATTTTTCCGACGGCGAGATGAAGCCCACCACACTGGCCGCGTTGTTTCGATCATCGGACGCGGCTAATGAATTTAAACTGACCATTGAAAAGCAGCTCGGCGGAAATAAAAAGGAAACATCCAATCCGGTAAAGGTTGTGGAAGTGAACCAACCGAAACCGTGTTCACAAGTGAGCAAGATGCCGGCGGAAGAAGAGAAGAAATCAATCCAGGACCAAGAATCAATCGAAACCAAGAAGTTTGGGGATGTTGATTTCAAATTTGGCAAGTCATCCACAGATGACCAGCAACGATCATCGGATGGTCAGTCGAAAATCGAAGGTTCGCAATCAAATCAGCTTTCATCTGCATTTTTCAATTTTTCATCAACAACATCAGCTGAACAAAACAATAAAGTGCACAGTGTGTTGCCGAATGCGGATGGACAAGTGAAATTTAGTTTTCCACAACCAAAATTGGCAACTGGATTCAATTTGAAGCCGGAAAGTTTTAGTTTTAAGACGGAAATTTTTGATATCAATTCAATGAAAAAGACAACTGATGCTAATTTGGCATCGAATCAAGTCAACAATGACCAGATGGATGCAGCACCGAAAAGTCATCTTTTTGGATTTGGATTACAACAAGCGAAACTGGATATTTCTAGTAAAAAAGAAGTCGATTCATCAAAAATGCAAAGTGCAGATAAACCAAACTCACTTGTAAGTGTCGTGTTCAGTTTAATTATCTCCGTTGTTGGTGTATATATATATATATATATATTTACGTGTATATTTGTGAATTTGCAACAAAATATTTTAGGACTCCAAATCGTGGGGCTTTGGTGCTTTGGCAGCAATTAATCAAGCTGGATCGTGGTTATCAACAAAGAAAGAGGTACGAATAGATGTTTTTTTTTCATATATACATATACAGGTTTCACTGTTGTGATTGATTTACTTTATTTTTTAAGGAAACGAATGATGACGTTAGTATTAAAAATGAACAAAACAATGAAGATGTAGAAAAGGAAAAACGTTCAAACTCAGCAAATGAAAGCATTGAAGAAGAATGTGATTTTGTTTTTAAGCCAGTTATACCATTGCCACCTAAGGTGGATGTGGTTACTGGCGAAGAGGATGAAGAATTGATATTGAAGCTGCGTTGTAAATTATACAGATACGTGTTCGATTTGAAAGAATACAAAGAACGAGGTGCTGGTGATTTGAAGCTATTGCGTAACAAACGAACTTGCAAATACAGACTTGTGATGCGCCAAGAGAAGGTGTTGAAAGTTGTTGTTAATCATTACATTTCCAAAGAAATGAAAGTACAAATATCGGAACGCAATGATCGGCTTTGCATTTGGCAGTGCAGAAATTTTGTTGACAACGAATTAACCGAAGAGACTCTGGCTGCTAGATTTAGAAATGTCGAAGCTGTGAAGAAGTTCATCGGAGCAATTAATCAGGCTAAAATTTTACATTGTGACGATGAACCACCTGCGATTGAAGCAACTGCAAATTTGAATACTGGAACAGATAGTTGTTTGTTGGATAAATTCAAGCCGAAGCCTTCATGTTGGAGATGTGAAACTTGTCTAGAGGTGAATCGGCCGTATGAAGAAGCATGCGTTTGTTGTCATACTGTTAGGTATGAAGTGGAATTGGCGAACGATTTGAGAGAAGCTCAGATGGAACAAGAACGACAAAAACAATTGGAAAATACCGATTCACCAAAGGAGAGTAATTAATTTTTTATCAATTAATTCTCCACCTCTGTTCTCGGATAATCAATGAATGCATCCATCATTTTCTTGTGATCATTTCGATAGAATTCTTTGATTTCCACCCGTTGCATTATGATTTTTTCTGTTATTTCAACGAGTGAACTGTTGAAATTTCAAATTTGTTCATTTATTATAATCTGACTTGAATTTTTTTTCCCCCATTTGGAGAACTTTCATATATGTAAATGTACAATGCGGTTACTTTTATTGTACTGCGTATCAAGAATTTAATGTGGGAATATTTTTTAGTTTTTTTCTTTATGCTAAAATAAAACAGCCGACAATACCAAATTAATACTGTATTCTGGTTGTTTTTAATATTCTACATTTGAAATAATAAAACGATTCATTTTTTTTTCGTTCAGGAAATGATGATGAATACGATGATACTGCCATAATGATTGGTAAAATGATGCAGTCGCATTGTTCTTGTGAAGGAGAAAAGTCGAAAGCGTGTTTCGCATGTGCATTTCAAAGAGCGCTTTGCATCACTACTGGCAAATTGCGTTTTCACAACACAGTTGTTGGTTTTTTTTTCTGATATGATAAAAAAAAAAGGACTTTATTTTCAATATTGAGAGTCATAAATTTTTAGACCACTTGGAAGGAAGCGGTGATGATGATCACCGCGACGAATGCAGACGGACCTGTGGAAATGCATTTTTTTTCAGACGTTGGTGAATTGCTTTATCAAAATGAAATAGTGGTAAATCAACAGTTTGATTTGTTTCTTTGGGAATATGGTTTTTGATGTTAATAATAATAATAATAATAATGGAGTGAATTAAATTTTCAGCCGCCAATTTTGCCGTATTTCACAAAAGCTGATGAAAAAGAGGAGCAGGACGAGATGCTGACATTAAATTGGGAAATTGAATCAATGCACATTCAGTTCTCGATGATGCGTGAAAATGCGATGAAGATGTCGAATATTTTAAAAACTATTTTTCATTTAACAATTCAAGTACCTTTTTAATATTTTCACACTGGTGTCCATGTTTATTCTGTCTAACACAACATTGTCAATATGACTGACTGTATTGCCTTTTTTTTTTCTTTATTATTAATAATAATTGAAATTTATATATTCATTCGATTTTGTTCTTGTCCTAGAAGAACATTCTTCACATTTTCACTCACTCACTTAAGCGAATGAAATGGCAGAACAACAATTTTCATAATTAAAAATTTCATTTCTCATAATAACAACCAATAAAAGATTTTTCAAATGCATATGAATGAACCTATTATTATTGTGTATAAAATTTATAATGTTGATCATCTTCGACGATCTCTGTCACGTCTTCCTTCTCTTCGATTGTAATCAGCGCGAAATTCACGATCACGATTACGGTAATGATCACCACCTCTACCGTCACGTAGATAATCATCTCTGTCACGACGTCCCCTATCTCCTCCTCTTTCTCTGTCACGACTGTGAGATCTTCTTTTAGATCGCTCATATTCTCGACTATCATAATCGCGATCTCGATACCGATCACTAAAATTTTTTTAAATTATTACTCTCAATTATTTTTCAATGATTTAAAACAAAAAATTTTTTTTTCTTACCCACTACCGCTGTACATCATTCGATCATCATCATCGTGTAATATACTTCCAGCTGGCGGCCTGTCGCGGCGAGTATTACCAAGCCCACCGCCTTCAAATATACCACACAACACACAATAATAAATGTACAAATATAAATATCCAAAACAGCTTACCTAAGCGCCTAGGAAGCCAATTTTTCACTGTCCGACCACGTTCCACATCAACAAGCACACGTCGTTTGTCTATTTTCCTACCATCAGCGTGTTTGTATGCTGCTGAAAACCCATTTAAACGATTTAAAATAAACAATTCAATCCATTACACTCTACATATAGCCCACTAAAAAAAGCACTAAATGATCTTCCACATTACATACGCACAAAGTTCTTTTTATTTCCACTATAACAATTGCTGCTGCTACTACTATTACTACTACTACTACTACTACTGCTACTACTACTACTGGTCTATACCCTCGTTGTAACAACATAAAATATGAAATAAAAAAAGAATTCACGCAAATACTCTTCTATATCCTCATGTTGATCAAATCAATGCACAACAGTTGCACAAAAAGATGATATGTTACATGTAGTACAAACCTCACCAGTTTACCTGATTGATTATACGCGTCAATTATACATACATACAGCAGTGCCTATTTCGACTTCAAGTCCGCATCCAGCAGACACAAAAAAACCAAGATGGAAGCACAATCAGCTTCTCTTCAACTTGCACAACGAAACTATTTGAAACGAAAATAGCCAAAGCAGACGGACATATTCGCTCTGACTCTGTGTTTAACACACACACAGACCACTTTTTTCTTTTTTATTACTTACTACCTTACCATTCACAATTCTCCTTCAAAAAACACACGAAGCCATTCGACAATTCCATTTCAAAGTTTTTTTTTTCCCACGGGTCTGGTAATGCATGAAAATCCGCAAATCGCATGCACAACTTGATTGTCAAAGAATACAAGCAAAAAAAAACCAACAACAACAACAACAATAATAATAATAATCCTTTGTTTTTTTTTTGAAATATTCAATGCTCATTTTCATTACCGTTCGTTCGCTTATTACGTAAAGCTTACCTCAATTTTACCTTAATCATCTTCACACGTGGAAAAGGTTGATCAAAATTTGCTTGAAGAAATTTTGGAAAATTTTGCGGAAAATATTTTTACAACAAACAAACAAACAAACAATGATAAAAACATAATTACTCGAGATCCACTTGAACACACACACACAACATCTGCTCTCAAAAATCTATCATGCAAAAAGGAAAAAATATTTGTTCTCTTCAACTCAAAAAGTTTCGATTTGAAACAGCACTTCAAAACTGCTGAATGATGATGATGATCGATCATAATTCGAAAATAACTCACCACAATGAACTGATTGAAAAATTGATTATTAATTGAAATTGAAATATATATATATTTATTTATTTATTTATTTTTCTTGGAAAAAAACATACAGTAATAATTTATTATGCCTCCTGAAAGCGTTTTTTTTTCTTTTTGGTAATACAAACCTAAATACGAACCGAACTATCAATTGAATAAGGGCGAATGTGGACCACTTGGCGCCACAAACAAGCTGCGGTTACAAGTTAAACTCTGTAAAAAGAAAAAAAAAATCAAATTATATTTAAAATATGCCAGACAGAGTTTTGAAGATGAGTTGAAAAATAAAAAGAAAAAAACAAAGAATAATAAGAAAATGCAAATGTTCACTCTCTCGTTGGTACATCCAACAATTTCCAGCTGACACTACAAATTTATATATATATACTAAAGCAATCAGAAGAATACCAGAATGCTTTTTTTTCATAGGGTAGCCGTTGATTGATTGACTCGACTCGCACAAGGGAAAATTTTTACAACCGCATTCAACAAACACTTACCGTGCATATCAGCCTCGTGTTCATACTCAATAAAAGCATAACCCCGGCTTTTACCAGTAATGATGTCCGTGATCATGTAAATCTAAAAAAAAAATAAAAATATCAACATCAAAAGTAACAACGATTAACATTTTAAACATTAAAAAAAAATATTATATTCATTGGAATAAATTGTACGCAAGCTTTTGGGCTAAACATTATATTTTTTTTTTAATGCTGAGCAATTCCTACTTGCACTCAGTATAACCTGAAATTTTGAAACCCCAATTCATGTACACGGGGTATTTGTTTAACGTATTATCAGGTATGCACGCTTTTTTACTTGGATTAATTAAAAACAATGAAAACACTGATTACCTTTTTGATGGGACCGTACACTTCAAATTCTCTGCGTAATTTTGTTTCAGTCGTATCATAACTCTAAATAATCGCTTTACGACGATTGAAAATAAATATTAAAATAAATTTACATCTTACCAATCGAGCAACAAATAATGTCTTGAAAGGATCTGTGCTAGCTTTCGCGTTAGCACTTGGATTCCCTAAACCAGAACAAATCAAACAAGATGATAATTTGCAAATTTCGTCAGATAAAAGCATTCGTTATCACATAGCCAATATCAAATATTTCAAATTGTCAACAATACGCATATGAACAATCACTTACATGTAGCAATGCCTTGTTCAATTTTATAATTTTGCAGCTCAGCACGTTCACGTCGCTAAAGCATAATAATAATAACAATAATAGTAATAATATGAGCAACATATAATTGAAATGAAAAACAAATAATAAAATCAAATACGTCATACTTTTCTTTCAATTCGTTCTTCTCTTGTTTCAACTTTCACTGGTGGTGGAGTGTCATTGGGATTCTACAAATTTAAATTTTCATCCAAAATAAAATACTTTCATAACAGAAACATTTCAAAAAAATTACAATTATTCAATTCATTACAGTACAATTCAATGATGAGCATTCGTTGACGAGAAACTTACTTCAAATTCGTGTATAAATTTAGCTACACCACTGTACGGAGCTCGCTTTTTTTCAAATGACAACTTTGCAATCGGTGGTAAATACGGCAGTGGGTCGCGAGGAGCAAACAATGCGAGTAAATTTGGTGGAAGAAACTGAGTCATATTAATTTTTTCAAAAAATATTTTTCAAAATCCCAAAATATGCAAAAAGAAAATTGCTTCAATCAATGGTCAACAGAACCCAGTCAAACAATGAATAACCAAAATAAGAACTACAGCAAATCCGCTGGCCAAATGTGTGTTAGAATGTCAATTTTCACTTACAGTACACTACAGCTACTGTCAGCAGGTAAAAAGTGCAATATTTTTTTTTTATTATTTAATTATAATTTTAAATCATAAATTTATTTCAAACATTTAAACTTATTCATTTATAGCAGTGGTTTGTCGTTTAACTGAACAATATTTCTGATTAAACTGTCGATTAAAGCAAATCAACCGCCCTAGCGAGTATCGGTTTTTCATTGGCTGATTTTGTTTGCTCGGAAACGCCCTCTGCTCTAGTTTCGCTAACGGTGCAGGTGGTGAAGAGCCGGTTTGTTGGCGTTGTGATTGCATTAAAATTTATCCATTGGTGCCAAGATGAAGATGAAAAATACATGTTGGCAGTCATGATTGTTACATTAACATAATTCAACAAAGATGCTTTCCAGAAATCATTTAATGATCATCAAGTTAAGAATGGAATGTTAGGGGAAAAAAAAGCTCCTTCAACAACTACTCATCACTTAATCTATGAATGAGGTGACTCTTTGTTCAACGTTTTAAATATTTCAAGTTTATCATGTTCAAGGAAAATTATGTTGTCAACAATTCTTCCCTACCCACTGATAGCCAATATATTGATTTGTTTGGTAAAAAATAATTTTCTCAAATTTTATTTTACTTTTGAAAAAAACCCTGGAATAAAGTTTTTTATTTTTATTGCTCATCAACAACATCTTGTGTCTGATCAATCAACCAATCAAAGATGTAGAATTTGTTTAATCTGTTAAAACTGCAACTAATAATCTTTTTTCATTATTAAATTAAAAATTTTAAATATTAATAATGTAATAATAATAAAATTATATCTAACAAAACGTACATTTTTGATTGATGCTACAATCATCTAATAAAAGTCAATTTTTTTCATTAAAAAATGATCAAATTAAAATATAATTTATATTATAAATGTTGAATATGCTTAAGAAGTAATGTAACACTATTGCTCTATTACTATGAATTATAAATGTCACATTGTCATGAAACTACCGTAATTTTTAACGACAAACTTGAAAATTAATTTTGGTAGCAATATTCTTTCAGTAAAGAAAAAACACTGAATCATTAGCATCTGCTTGGTTTTAAGTTCACCATTATTTTTAAATATTAACAAAAAAAAACAAATGTATCTACGCATATTTTAAATTATTAAAACTGGTATTTAAAAAAAAATGTGGTAAAGTTCGCTTTACATTTTACTTTATTGCAACTGTGAGATTATTAATACTTTTGTTTTATATTGCATTGATAAATTATTGTTAATTTTTTAATTTAATTATTTTCTTTGATTTTTTTGAACAATATTATATTGAAATGCGTTTTATGTTATATCCGTTATGCGGTATTACGTTAGAATCATGTTTATTTTAAAATAGTTTCATTTAGCCCATAATACATCGACAATTATGTTGATTCGAGTGAGCATTTGACTTTCATTTATTTATGATGTGCGATTTGCAACCTGAATATGAAGAACTCCCCACTCACAGTTTGTATGTTCATCTTTTGGCTGGGGCTGCTGCCGGTACCATGGAACATTGTTTATTTTATCCTATCGATTCAGTCAAGGTATATTTAATGGGATGATTGTTTTTGAACCTTTTGAATTTGAATTATTTCTCCATAAAAAATAAGAAAATATAATTATTTTCATATATAGACGAGAATGCAAAGTTTGTGTCGATGTCCTGAGCAAAATTGCCGTACTCCAGTGGCAGGCTTATTCAGCATGGTTAGACGGGAAGGCTTTTTACGTTCGTTGAGAGGTATTAACGCCATTGCAACTGGATCTGTACCTGCGCATGCTTTATACTTTACGGTTTATGAAAAGTCAAAATTAGTACTGACTAATGGGCATCTTTCTAGTAATCCTTTTGCTCCAGGTAAGTTTTATTTAAATTATTTATTATTGCTCAGTTTTTCAGGTATTGCATGGGACAATTGATAATTGTTGCTTTTTCTTTGCTGTTTTAAGATATTTTTAAATAAAATAATTTTTTAATGATAATTTTGTATAGAAATCATATGATGAAGCATATATTTTTGATGTGCAGGTTCGAATGCAGTAGCAAAATTTGTTTGCAGTTGCCACTTTCGAGTAAACTTTGAAATTAAAAATTTTTTATTATCTTTTCATTCTTAGGTATTGCCGGTATATTAGCGACCTTGGTTCACGATGCGGTGATGAATCCTGTGGAAGTGATTAAGCAACGTATGCAAGTTTGGGGTAGTCCGTATAAATCATCGATAGAATGCGCAAGATGTGTCTATAACCGTGAAGGTGTTTGCGCATTTTATCGCAGCTATTCCACTCAACTGTTGATGAATATTCCATTCCAAATGATTCACTTTCTGACATATGAACAAGCGCAGCAGAGGTTGAATCCCAAAAGGTTGTACGACCCGAAAAGTCACGTGATATCAGGAGCTGTTGCAGGCGGACTGGCAGCTGCTGTTACTACTCCTTTAGATGTATGCAAGACTGCTTTGAATACGCAACCGAAAGATGCGTTGCACTGTCGAAAAAGTCTATATAGCATTGGCGATGCAGTAAGGGCGATTTATGCTTGTAAAGGGTTTAATGGATTTTGGAGTGGTTTGCAAGCTCGTGTCCTTTTCCAAGTACCTACAACCGCGATGACTTGGTTAGTTTATGAATTTTTCAAAAATTTCATTTCTGTTGGAAATGATTCATAATTATTTCTGACTGTTGTTCAATAAAATAATTTTTGAATTTGGTTTGTGCTTTTATGAAATTTCTGAAATTAATGTGTCTCAGTACACGTTTTGTTGCTCCTTTTTTTTCGAATGTACGTGATCAATTGAAATGACATTCAAACTGCTTTTAGGATGGATACTTATTTGAATGATAATTTTCTTGGTTCGAATCAAAAGTTTGTATTGATAGCTACGCTGGCAACGATTTTTTGCCTTTTTTTCGGTTTTCTGGTGTATATTTTTTCAAAATTTGTACGTCAAAACGAGGATGATGTAGAAGTTGAAGGCGTTAGTTTATATATATATGTAAATATAATAGATTTAACTTTGATGGAGAAAAAATTATTTAGTTTGAAAATGAATCCTTAATTGCTGATGGACAGCTCACAGATTCGGAAAACGAAAGTGAACAATCAAGTGCAGATGAAGAAGAGTATGCTTACTTTTATATGTTTGTTTTTTTATGATTTCTACACTAAATTATTTGATTTGATATATTTGAAATTTATTGATTTGATTTGAAAAAAGAGCAACTTATGAACTGTTATTTTTAGAATGCAAAAGCAGCTACTTGCAATTTATGAAGTGATGAAAAAACACGAGAACTCTCTTGGTCCTGTTACGATGGAAGACCTCAGAAATCAAATGAAATTGTACGTATGAAGCATTCAAATATGATGTGACTTCTTTATAACGTTATTATGTTATACAGTTTTCATTGAGTTATGATATTATTTATGAATCATCAGATTTTTCAGCTTGAATTATTGAAAGAAAAACACTGTTTGTTATCAAAATTTGTAGATTTTAACAAATTTTTGCGCATCAACAAAATGTGTTGCTAAAATGTTTGAAATAAATTGGCTGTAAAATTAAACGATTAATATTAATAAACTTCAAGCAAACAGTAGTGAAAATGATTCATTCTGCTGAAAATTGTAAAGTATGTGTCAAGTATGTTTAAATGTCAGTTTTACTTTTTAAAAAGGCAGAATAATGTGACCAGCTTCCAATGATGGACATCTTTCATCTTCCAACCTATATAATTTGCATCAAAGCTGCTTAAACAACGTTTGCTACTTTCGCTGTTTGACGAATGTCACACGATGACATCAACGAACGAACAGCAATCGGGTAATTGTGTTTTTCGGCCACGATCCAAGATATCACGTTGAACAATAAAAATTTCTTTCACTTCCCCCGTTGCTATTGCATAAAGTTGATCATGCATATTGTAACGTTGCTTTTGCCAATCGGCTTTCAGCTTTTTGGCTACGGCTTAACTTTGGACAAACCAGCTGGTGGCCACATGCAGCAGCTAATTCCAAGTTTAGCTAACGCATTAATATCGACACTTTTTCCAAAACTTCAATTACCTAAAGAGGGTCAGTCTAGAGAATCCGCTCATAGCAGAGCATCTTCTTTATTAAATAATCAGTTATTTTCATCCCAACAGCAACAGCCTATGCCACAGATGTGGTCACCATCCGTTGGTAACGGTGGTGAATACAGCGAACCACAGGCTGCACTGGCTCAAAGTTTGTGGACTCAGACAGGCAGACGTGCACAGCCGTCTGTTCGAGCAGATTTTTCAAATCTACCTCCGTCTGACTTTGAAAAAGGATATCCGCCTGTATTTACACAACTGACCAATCCTGATTATCAGGATGTATTCAGAAAGCCGGAAGGGTTGCAAGGTAGAAGCGATTTACCACCGAATTATGTTTACCCGTTCGCAAATCCTGGTTCAATGGTCCAGCCAGGTAGACAAAACGGGGGACAATTTTATTCCCTTGGTCAACCGAACAAGAATACAATGACCGACGCTGAACGACTGTTTGCCATGGCAAATCCGAACTTATTTTATCCAGACGAAAATGTGCCCATGAGCAGAGAAATGGTTGAGTTAATTGAAAAAAATGAACGAAGCTTGAAAAGTTGCAACTTTTACAAAAAGAAAAGCTTTTTCAAATATCAATTTATGCATATTTAGATGCACAAAATATCAGTCCTGCGGACAAAGCTGCGGTGAAAACTTTTCTCACTGAAGCAGCTCGAATTGGCAAAGAAACTGGAGCTATAATTGACGTTTCTGGTGACCAAGAAAAAGCAAAATCTGTTACACTTGAAAGAATTAAACAAAGTGATCCTTTGTATTCACGACAAGTGAAAATGCCAACTTTTATGCAACAGCAGCAACAATTGGAAGAAGAAGATCCAGAGGAGCAGGAAGAAGAAAGTGAAAATGAAGAACCAACTGTAGAATTATGTTCACAATGCATTAATGTGAATTTGAAAAAAATGGTCGGACCTTGGACTCAGGTATGTATATTAAATATTTCAAAAAAAAAAATTACATACTTTTATTCAAATCAAAATATTTGAGAGTAAATATTTTTTTGAGAATAAATTTAGAAAACTGGAGAACAAAAATTTTTACTTTTATGAGAGCAATCAATTTTAAAACTTAAAATTTTGTGAACTAAAATACTTTAAATATGTAAATAAACAAAAATACTTAATATAACTTTAATAAGTATTAATTTAAAATTATCACCACGAGCCCGGCTAGCTCAGTCGGTAGAGCATGGGACTCTTAATCCCAGGGTCGTGGGTTCGAGCCCCACGTCGGGCGTTCTTTTTCCAAATGTTTTTGAAGCCAAGCAAAGCAAAAGTTCTATTATATTTATATAATTAATTCAAATAATGCAGCTGCACTGTCCATGTATTTTCATCGGCAAGTTGTACTTAATGTTAAAATGAAATTTATTCAAAGTTTAATAAATGTTTTGTTATAGCAGTTTACAGATATTTAAAATTTGATTGATTGATATAATATAATATAATATGGTAATGTTTGATGACTTTTTAGATTTTTGGAAATGCAGACTCGCTAAATGTTATCTATTCTACAGTTTCAAATTTAAATACTCTTCTTTCGAATGATGCAATTCGCAAAGCGAGCCAGTACGTTCCAGTAAAGCCAACTTGTGTGGGAATGCAAAGTAAGCTATAAGCTGTTTTGAACTTTTTACCATTTTGAATTATTTTTGTCAATGAAAAAAGAACTTCAATAGATATAAGCAAATAATTTTTAATTATAAATATATGTAAAATGTTTGAAAAGAAAGTTTATATCCAAAATTCTTTTACAATGTTAGAAAATTTCATTTTGAATAAATTTGGCTATTTCAGTTTCTCGACCTCGAAAACATTATTCAGAGATGGAACTAATATTTCAAAATTCTGCATTTAATACTACTTCTCTTCGAAAGGTTTGTCACATCATTGTTTTTTTTTTGACTAATGAATTAATTGATCAACGGAATTGTTGAATTGAAAAAACTCATTTATTTATTTAAATCATTTTTGATGTTTTTTAAAATTTTTTAAATAACTGTTAAGTAAATTACTGACATGAACAAATATCTAAAAAATGTCGAAACAAGTTTAATAATGCTTATTGTTTTTTTTCATTTTTTTAAGGTTCGAGGAATAATAAAACAAGATCGAGATATCAGTGCTCATGGGAAAGCACTTGAACTTCAACTGAACGGTTTCAATATGCCACGTGAATAGCTTGATTTTTTTTGTTTTAAATTATATTAAAAGAATTACTTTTGCACATATAATTTTTGTATTTTAGTGTGTGTAATCAAAGTGGGCCCAAGTTTAGCCACAATGTACAGCTATATGATATTAACTGAACTTTCTGGATCGAACAGATGTCGCTCAAATCATGTATTTGCGAGAAAGCCTGAACTGTTTGCCAGAGATCATGGCAAAGCTGTTAATCAGTATTTAAAAGAAGTAAGTAAATCTTCACTTTTTTTTACTTACTAGAATTGCAATATTTTGAAATTTAATGTTAAATTTCAGTTGTTAATGTTTGAATTTCAATTATCTGGTCATTGTTTTTTGTTTTAGCAATTCGAAAAGAAAAACATGATGATTATGTCAGCCCTTGCTTATCCTCAACGTTGTCTTCCTTAAAAATTTTTATTCAATTATTTGCAAGAATTCTCATTGAAACATTCCTTTTTCCGTTTTCATAAATATTGTTGTGCAAGTTCACTTATGAAAATAAAATTACCTTTCACGAATTTTTTCAAAGTTGCAGCTATCAATGATCTTTAATTAATATTAAACTGCCTGCAATGAGATAGATCCCTTACTTTGTTTCATTATAAACATTATAAACATATTTGTTATTTTAAAAACATTCTTATCAGTTTTCCTTGCCCTCATATTTAACATTAGCTTCAACAAGTTATTTTAAATGAAATGTTTTAATTTTTAAATACAATATTTCAGGAATATTTAATAATTCATCTTGAAAGTACATTAAATTTTCAGCTTCAATATGGAAGATTTCAGTATTACCTAAACTGAAAGAGTTTCTAAAAAATCTTTAAAACGTTTGATACATATGCGCCGTTTGTGTATACTTTTTTTCTTGCGAATCCATTGAAATATAATTCCGTCTTTTTTGCTTTTGGTACTTTTTTCGATTCAAACAAATAATCAAAAGCACACCAAAAATTAAAATAAATACAGCAACTGCAACGCATGTCCAAAAAAGAATACGGCTAGCAAGTGTATTGTGGATAACCCAAGGCTCTGTCACATTTACCGGTGTTATAACTGTAAAATATTTCTCATCATCCTCTCTCAATGGCTGCATAAGATATGTCTTTTCAAACGATGAGGCATCATTTGATTGTTTAAATGTATTTCCCATGACCACTTTCAGAGCAGATGTCTTGTTTTGATTGTCAAATTTATATTGCCAAAGCATAACCGCTCCATAGTGATAATATTTTTCAACTTGTAGGTCGTTGTTGATGCTCAGATAGTTATAGCCATTTGGTAAAGCTAGCGGTGTCCAAGTTACATTTTTTACGCGTTCGTGAGTAGGATTTCCAAATTTTATAAAATTAATCAACATCTTCAAAAATGTTTGCTGAACATCAAGATCCGCTTTATCAAATGCATGCATGTTCAAACCAAGGAGATAAGCAATATCAAGCGGTCGCTGCTCTGGAAAATTAGGACTCTGGTAATCAAAGCTGTACAAATAAACTGGAGCCCCAGAATTTCTCATGCTTGAAGCATCAAAGTAGACTGGAGAAAAAATTTTGTAATCATTTATCATTTCCTGAACAATATTGGTCCAGTTGAAATCTGAACCTGGAGTAGTGGCTTGAAAAATACCTTTAAAGTAATAATATTGTATACAGCTCTTCATAGATGTCTTCGAGTCTTTCTTCTCCTTTTTAGATGCCGTCAGGATCCATTTGCAAGCTAAATTTATATCTGTGGGATCATTTTGCCAAACTAGAGATTTTAGATCCAGTTGAAATTCATTTTTTGTTGTTCCAATCAGATATGGTATTGGACGTCTGGTATTTTTCAGTATTGTAGAGGTTGCTGGGAGAATTGCATCAGTTTCATTAATCGCATTAATAGTTTGTATATTCATGTCTAAACTTAATTCGCCTTTACCTTCAATAAACAAATTTTAAATTCAAAAATATAAGAATAATATAATACTTTTTTCTACTTAAAATAAAGTCTCAATAAACAAAATTTTACCTTTCTTTATTTGATCGTATTCAAAATTCAGTTGATTGGCTGACACTTTTCTCATACACTCGACTAAATTCGTCATATTATGGATCGACTGATGTGCACGACAACCAAGCCTGAATGCAAGAAGAGTATAATCACTTGTATAATTGTAGAAAATATCTGGTGACAATGCTGTTCCACTCATAACAATAGCCTGGTCAAAGAGACCCTCTGTTTTTGGAGACAAAGTTAATAAGGATGTTAAAACAGCACCACCGCCGTGACCCATCAGTGTCACCTTGGAAGGATCACCGTTAAATGCAGTTATTTCTCGTTTTATAAATCGAAGAGCTTCAATTATATCTAAATGTAAAATGAAATTTTGTAAAACTATTTAAAAAATAAATCCTCAAAAATATTGCAATAAATAAATCATTAAAATGTTAAACCTTCCAAACCATAGTTTCCTGGTGCATCAGGTGTTCCAGTGCTGAAAAATCCAAACACTCCAAGTCGATATTGAACAGTTACAAATATGAGATTTTCTTTTGAAAACTTTTTCAAAATAGCGGAGGTAAACAACATGTCGTGTAAATTTGCTTGAAGCTGCTGCTCACCCGGAATGTAAACAACAACAGGACACGGAAAAAAGGTGCTGCATTTTTCTCCAGCATAGATATTCAAATACAGACAATCTTCACTTGTCCAATTTTGGCTACTTTCACTCTGCCAGCAGTTTGCTTTATAATTATAGCATTTTAAAATGGTAGAATTCCATGACTGTTTTGGAACTGGACTTGAAAAACGTAAATTAAACAGTGGAGCTTCAGCATACGGTATGCCTAGGAACACCTTTCCAAGAGATGATCCATTAGTAAATTTTTCAAAGCCTTCAACTGAACCAACAGTAAGATTCACTATGGTAATAATGTCATCCTCTTTAGATTGTGAAACGCCTTTATCAATAGCACAAAAAATCACAAAACTAGGTAGTAAAAAATATTGCAAATGGATGTGCTTCGATGTCATTGAATTTGCTCAGAACAAGAAGTGCACAAATACTGCATTAATTGATATAAAAAGAAATTTATGAAAAATGAAAAAGTGATTTTTAATGTTTACAGCTCACTATAAGCAACAAACAATGTGTGATTGTCAAATGACGACGCTCATAGATAAGTGAAAAGCAGGAAGTCAATAACATTTACATTGCAATAAATCAAATTCGATTGCACTAGTTTGATTGGATGATTTTTTCTTATCAAAAGCCAAACATTTTCTTTGAAAAGATCATTTGTTATTGCATGTTTTAATTTAAAAATTGGCAAAGATGCAAAATTAATGTTTTCAAATGACGAATTATGAAAAATGTTCACTGATTTTCACCTAATTGTAATTTTTTTGATTTTATAATTGCAAAAATAAAACAAATGAATTTATAATCATATTTATTTCTTTATAGAAATATGAGCATGCAAAAAAAATTTTTAATTAACACTTTTTATTTATTCGATAAATATTGCCATTGTCAAAATGTTCATACCATATGAAAGAATAGGAATATCAAGACGTTTCTCCATAGGATTCACTTAATTCAGCAATTGCCTATAATTAATTGGTTTAAAATTAAAGCATATTAATTTATTAAATCATACATAAAATCAAAATGAATTCAATAATTTTTAATTACATGTAAACTGGTTTATTATAAATAATAATTAATTTTTATAATAATATTTTATTTTAAAAAATAAGCTTTAAATTAACAAACTATTTATTAATTAATAAAGACAGTGTTTTATTTGCTTTTTAGATTTAAATGCTTTTTATTTTCTTTATTATTACAATTTGAAATGATTAATTGTAAGTTAAATGCCTTTAGCAAGAATAATTATACCATTTTGAAAATATAACTTTTGAAATTAAAAAAAATTTAATATTGTTGATTGATAAAAGCCTACCTCACTAAAACAACGTTGAGAAGCAGCTGCTATGAAATCTTCATGAACTCCTGGATATGATTGTCGAGCATCATTTTCACATCTGCGTTTATTCTCCAAAATTTTTTCTATTAATTCCAATTTTGTAGAATGTGACTATAAATAATAATATTTAACCTGTTTCTTTCATATAAAGTACATTAATTAAAGTTATTAGCAATACTTACAGTTTGTTGGTCTAGTAAGGCATACATTTTATCTTCAGTTTCTTCGTGCAATTTTGCTGCACCCTAAAATGCAATTTGAATCACCATTATACTATCCAGCATATTTTATATATTTATATAATAGATACGATCTGTTATGATTCTAATAAAAATAAATTCTGATATTCATTAAAAACAGATATTATTTAAATAACTGATAGCACAGTTCAATAATTATATATATATATATATATGTGATTTTATTTTAGCAAAGCATTTTAAATTCATTAACAAATTTGTTACTCACCAATATATAACCTTCAATACTTTCAACAAGTTTTAAAATCTCTGGGTCTGCTTCTCTCTAAAAAATGCGCAACATCTATTTAAAAAAAATCCATACTCTTTTTTATTTCTACATCTGTTTTTTATTTTTACCTTTAAAAAACAAAAATTTGAAAGAACAAAACATCTTTAATCAATAAAAAGTTCATTATAGTATTAGATGCAACACTAAATTTAGTATTAGATGTGCAATAATTTAATAAAGAAATGAAATGTTGAAACTTGTATAACTCATTAATTTAATTTTGTATTAGAAGCCGAATGGAATGCTTACTTGCAATATCTTTCGCAAAATCTCTTTAGCATCCACTGTACTTTGCTGAAATTCAAAATGTATAAGTTGACGTTAAAGTAAAAATATATATGATGAAAACATTCTAAAATTTTAATTACTACATAATCTTATGATAAAAAAATTTTACATTTTGTAAATGTAGAAACTTACTTTCAACAAGCTCTGAACAGTGATTAATTGTTCCGCCTAAAAACAAAAAAATCAAGTGCAAATTTACGCATAAATACATCTTTTTAATTATTAACAGTATCTTTTTACTTGATAAATATACATATAAGCGATTTCAGTTGTCATTTTTAATTTAATTTACAACGCAGTTTTGCAACAATAGCAGTAAAAGAAGAAAAACTTACCTCTGTCCTATCCTTCAAATTTAGCAGCTGCATTAATGCCTAAAAGAATTTTAAAAACAGAATTTATAAACAATTTAAATATTATGCAATACAATATATTATAATAAACAGTCTTAAGTTGTTAAATAATAATGTTGTTTAGGTCACCATATGAAAATGTAAAATCAAATTTCTCTGAAACTGAAGTTAGTATTAAACATGAAGTAAGACACATAATGCAGATAAATTTAATATGAAAAAGTTTATTTTTTTCATAACGATAATTTATGAATTAGTGCTTACATTAAATGCATCCACTTCTTCTATCACGAAGGAATCCTGAAATAACAAAAAATTTAGACGTTCACTTTATTAAATGCAAAATGATTTATTAAAACTAATCACTTCAGAAAAATTGCTAATGCATATCAGCCTAAAAGGTATGTCTTATTTCATAGCATTACAAGTAAATTTATATATGGAATATACGCATCATTACTTTAGTGACAATTTCAGTGAGGTTATATATAATATTATGAATGTCGAACTAATAAAAAATTAAAATGTACAGAAAAATTATTATATTAATAAAATCTATTTTATTCTTATACAACACAGTTTTATTTTATATTACACTTTAGATATTTGTAGAAAAGAAGAAAGAATAATATACCACAGTGATGAGACAAAAAACAGTAAAGATGATTGCCAGCTTCATATTTTGTATTTTTCACAAATGTAGCAATAATTATTATTGCCTATTTATGTAATTTCAATGTTAGTCAAAACTGAAACAATATAAAAGAAATAAAAAAATAAATATTTAATATTTCTGAATTTCAATATTTGGTTTTATATATAAAAGTATATTTGTTTAAAAATTTTATTTTTGCTCGCAGCTGAAATTGAGGTAGCATGGCTAAAATGTTAAAAATTATACAAAGTGTCAATGTTATATCAATAAACTTTTAACTATTCTTTGAACTTGAAATATAAAATAATTGTTTAAAAAAGAGTTAAAAAATTAAAAAATATTAAAGATTCTTCATACTGAAGATATAGATGGCTGTGTTTTCATTTATTTTATGAATTTGCTTTTTGAACAAGAGTTAGTTGCCATTTTTATTTTATTTACTACGTAGCATCATTTGTTTCACTGATTATTACAAAGTAAAGATAAATTACGTCAATGACGTCATTAATAATAACAGTAAATTCTTTTCAGACTTATTTATGCAGAAAGTCTGCTAAATAAAATTTTTAATATATATGATAAAACTGTCATAAACATATTTGAAAAAAAAAACCAAATTGCGCATGAATGGTCATCTTAAAACAAGTATAATAATAACATTGCATAATTTTATTTATTTTACTTATATTTACATTTATTACATCTAGTGTAAGCAAATTTAAAACATTTAAAACAATGGCTTTTCTGACTATTTTCTTTTATTTTTAGCAGTAAAAATTTATGCTTGCAGCTCAGCAACTGCCCAGCAGAATTTTTATTTTCATTAATTAGAATGGAAATTCTTTTTGTGTGAAACTTGTAAACATGGGATCAGGAAGTAACATCCAGAAAACTAATGACTGTGTCCACTACAATCAGCTTTTACTTTTGTGTTCAATCTGATTAAGATCGAATAATCTGTCTGAATATGTATAGTCATCTAACAGGTGTAATTCACCGCCAAAATCGTTAATGGCACTGCACCGCAGCAAACCTATTTATTAACATTTTTAAATATCATATCTTGGAACAGAAGTGGCTGTTAAGTCGTTGACTTTCATAATTTGATAAGAAAATGATCAAAATGGAATATTCTCATGAATGAAATTTCATTTAATATTTGTTGTATCATTAAAACTATAAAAATTTCAAAATACACTACTGAAATTGGAAAATTGTCAAAGGAAATATATTGACCAATGAAGCGGTAAACATTGTAACCATTCACAATTTGGAAATATTAGCTAATGAAATCTTGATTCCTAACAGCCAATGAAAAGGATCTCCATAAAGCCGAATCACACTAAAACCACTTTAAGCAAATAAAAATCTTAATCCAAGAAGAGAACTCTGGGAAAAAATTCACCCCGATTGAAGCATCCGTTTTTTATGTTTTTTAAAAAAATCTGTTAATAAATATTTTAGCATCATTACATGGAAACATTTTTTATTGTTTTATTTTATTTTTCGTAAGTCATGTGTTGAAAAAATGTAAATTTTATTAAAAATAAAACACTTTAATAAATATTCAATATGACGTATGTATACACGTATTCTCTGGAAAACAAACATTTTCTAAAAGAAACATTACAAGCAGTTCTATGCATATTGCAGAAGTACGCACATTTTTTCGTATTATTATTCCAACAAGCAAATGCATTGTATGATATGTCTATTTTTTAATCCAGACTTTGGCAAACTTTTTGTACCATCAGCCCCCTATGATTTTCCTTAATGCGTCATCAAACTCATAGAACAAAGCCGTATTTTGCCTAACTGGAGGAAACAAGCGTTAAACGACCTGTAAGAAAAGGCGGTAAAAATTTAGCCTGAAGTTGAAAATTCTCTTAGCATCACGCAGTTCGACCTGGCAAAATCAATTTCTTATGGTGTCTGTTGATAGTTCAGAAAATTATAAATTATTGTTACAAAATACTTCTCCAGGAAATAAATTTCTCACATGGGATTTCAAAGTTCATATTCGATCCCGGAGTTCATCGACCCCCTTTCGACCCCTAAGCCTCTGTCGACCCCTTAGATAGTTTCATCGACCCCAAGAGGTCGATATCGACCACTTTGTCTACCCCTGGTTTAGAGTTATTGTATTCTGTTAGATTTTATATATTTTGTCATATATTTTTGATGCCTTCTGCCATTATGTCAGGAAGAAAATAGTCGATAGCAGTCGAAAGAGTTAGCAAGTAATGATAGCTCAAAAATGCAAAGGAAAATCATTTCTCTGGATATTAAACTACAAATATTATGTCGACTGGAAACTGGTGAGCGTAAAGTTAGCGTGGGCGCTTCTCTTAATTTAGCAACGTCCATGATAGTAACAATTATAAAAAAATGCGGATAAGATAAAATCTTCAGCATCTACGGCTTCGTATTTGTCAACAACAAAAGTAACTCGTTCAAAAACCCATTTGTTTGAAGAAACAGAAAGAAGGCTTAGTATTTGGGTGGATGATCAAACGCAACGATGCATGCCTCTAAGCCAGATGCTAATTGTGGAAAAGGCAAAAAGCATCTCCAATCATAGTGAATAAAAAAGTGGAAATGAATCCAAAACTTTAGGAGCTGGCAGAGCTTGTTGGACTGATAAATTAAAAAGCGAGCGAACCTTTATAACATAGGTATCAGTAATAAAGCAACTAATTCGGATATCAAGGCAGCACAAGAATTTCCTGAGCAAAATGTTCAGGAATTATTAGAGCTTCTGAGTGAAAGTCATAGCAATGGTGATCTTAAAAAACTGTCAGAACTATGCACCAATAATGAAATAACAGTCTGGATTCAGAAGAGAATTCAGCAGTCAGAACTCTAACAACAGAATTCCTCAACAACAGTATCATCAAGAGTGCAGAAATCATGGACCGGTTCGTAGAACACAACCCAGATTATAAGCGGAGACCCAAGGTAAGGGGGGGGGTGTTCTTCAAATGATTTTGAAAGAAAACTTAAGCAAAGACAATTAACTCTTGACACTTTTATTATCAAGAAACCTAGGCTTGAAAAAACAAAGGCCGGTCCTTCATCACAACCGTAATTATGATAAATTAAGCATTAAGCATTTGAATAAAGATTTCAAACAAATTTTGTTGCATGCATTCTACTTTCATTGGAACCAATGTACTATAAACACATGCTATAACGACCCCATTTAACGCGTTTCGCTTTTAGCGCTCTTTTTCAAGAGCGCATCATGAGCGTTAAGCAGGATATTGGTGTACATGCAAACTTCAAAGTTCGTTGTCTAACTATGTACTCTACAAATTAACACTGCCAACTTTTTTATAAAATAAATTAATATTATTTAGAATTAAATTTTTTAATTGTTATTTTACATCGTTGAGTATGTAAGTGAAGTTAAATTAAACGTATTAGTTTCATAACTTTCTCTTGAAACTTCTGAATATCTTTAATATTAAGTTGAACATGACACTAATTTTTGTTTGCTTTTTATAACATATTAATTTTTAGAATTATAAAATATATGAATACATTACCATTCCCGCAACTGTATATGACGTACAACTCAGAATCAAAAGTAGCTGTAGATGGGGTTGACATGTAGTGATGGAATGCGCTATTCAGAAATATGCAAGTGCTTTCCTTTTTATCAAAAATAATCGATTTGCAATCTATATTTGATCGCCTTGCGCAGCACATCGAAATGCATGTTTCAGTACTAGGTGAAAACCACTGTTCTATTCGACTACTGACTGCTTCATGAATATCAAAATATTTCCTTTCAACTGTGCACATTTGTCCAAGTGGTCGCACCATAATGCTCATTTTCTCTGCCAATTCAACCTGAAATCCAGTACAATGTATTATTAACAAACGGTTTTTCAAAATATGCTTCTCACTTTAAATAGAAGGACATAAACCAATAGTGTAAAGATGCTTTTCCTCATAAGTGATCTGAAATTGCAATGCGTGAAATTTAATTTTAGAAAACAATTTAATTCAGTATTACACAAGTTGTTGATAATTTATTTTTGTTTTGTAAATTAAAGACATAAAAATACTAAATATAAAATTCATATGCATGCTTTATATTACATAAATGTTAAAAGACATCAGCTAAAAATTAACTCATGAGCACTGTCATGTTGAAACGAGAAAAAAAGCTTCATTTTTACATGAGCCAGCAATATGAGCAACATGAGCGATTTCGGTCATCAATACAAATTCAATTTTCAGTGATGGTTTGAAGGAACTGTTAACATCAATGATTACTGATTTACATCAGAAAGTAAGCAATGTTTAAGATGAAACGAATTATAAAACTGTAATATATTGCAAAGCTATTCAGAAAATAATTAATTTACAACTGTTTTATTGCTTTGCATGCATACTTGGAAATAATCTGCAGTGTTGTTTTATACTTTATTGAAATGCTTGTTTTATTTTTAATTTAATAGTAACAGCTTCATTTACAAAACTTAACTTACTTTAAATGATGATGATAGCAGAATGATGGATTCTACAAATCCCAAAAATTTTTCTTTTATTTTATATACTTGGCATTCATTAGCAGTGCAAACACACTTACTTTACATTTAATAAGTCAGTTTTATAAATAGAGTAATATTGTTAATTTTAAAATACTGACGAGTAATGTGAGCTCGAAATGTAAGCAAGAGTAAAAGTAACCTGGAATTTTAAATATGGAATTCTGTTCAGCAAATAATCATTAAAACACTAACAAAGGGGTAAGTAATGTTTGGCTACAACATCTTTAAAATATCTTATTATAATTAGTTTTTGCTTTGACCGTAGCTGTATTATGTTATTTATTTAAGCATCATTTAGCAGAAACTTCCATTATTTTGTAAAACTGCACAGAAGATAAATGATTTTACAAAACATTGAAAAAAGATGCTGCGGCATTTTTTGTTGCAATTGCAGTGCAACGGAAAGTGTTCGGCAACAAAGTTATAAATAAAACAAATTATGCAATGTAAAAGAATAATGAATAAAAAAGTCGAAAGTTTCCGTTGCGCTTATTATTATAGCATTAGTTAACAATGTAGAATGTACAGTGTCATAATTTTACAGAAAATGAAAACTTTTGTTAGAATGCAAATTTTCATGAACAATGTTGTTAATTTTGCTTGTTTGCACAATTGTTGTTAATTTTTAAATCCTTTTTGAGGTTTCAAAAAATATTTATTTGAAAAAGTTGTTTATTCAAAAAATTATTTTTAATGAATTCATATTTAAAGTATTCTACATAAAATGAAAAACTTTTTTCCATGTATATTCTCTTCTAAATATACCATCATATTTATTTTATTATATATAATTAAATTGGTTAAAATAATGCTGATTGAAGGGAAATTTAAAATAGCGTAGATGCCACTGAAATTAGCAATAAAATAATTATTACAATAATAAAATAGGCCTTTTGTTTCAATTGAAACTGATTTATTTGATTTTAATTCACACTGTAAGACATTTTATCAACAGAGATCAAAAGCAGTTGCATTACAAAGCAGTTCAAAAATTAATATCATAGTTAAATATGAATGCTATTGCGCTTATACTACTGCATTTAAAATATGTTTTTCAACTAGCAAAACTAGCAGAGTAAAACAAACTGCTGTAACTTTAATAAATTCGGCCACCAAGAAGCCTGCTAAATTGCTCACCAGGGGAAATTTGGATCATTGGTCCAAGAACTTTCCACTATGGAGAACATCTGAAACATTATTTTCAATACAAATACAAATCTCAGTTGTAAATAGCAGACAAATTTTAATTAGAAGGGTTCGTTGAGATCTCATTCGATGCTTGTTTATGCAATTTCAAAAGTAAATAAAATATTCTATTCTAATCATATCTAAAAACAACTTATTCTGAGATGTAAACCAAGCATGCGCAAAAAATGCTGTTAGTAGGCACTTATCAAAGTTACCTATATGAGAAGTAATGAGAGCTATATTTTTAAATTTACAATCATATAATAAACTCATTAATGTTTCTGTAACGGGTATCGATGAATCGAAAACTGCATATACCTACCAAGAGAACAGCGCAAAGTGATACCTATTGGCAAACCAGGAAGCCATATATATAATATTCAATAAATTAAATAAATTTATTACAGCTTTTTATTATGATTTATATTTAAGCGTCAATTATACCTTATAACATAAATTATATGTACATATTTTTATTTATTTACTTACTTATTCAGTCCGCATGTTTATGTAAGCATCAATGCATCTAGTATCAATTATATGTGTCTATAATAATTTATATGTGCATAATTATTATATAATTATAATAATAATTTCAAAGGAAAAAAGATTTCTTTTATCACTGCAACATTTTATTCTAAAAAGCATATTATCATTCTTTTGCCAGCGCTTGAATTTGTTATCTAATTTGATGCTGCAAAAGTTAAAATTCAAATTTATCTTATCAACAGTCATATGCTAATATATGTTTATATTAATTACCAAGCATAAGAACTTTCAAGGACTTAATTCCATTGCTTATCATTTGTTTTGTAAACAAGTTATTGTTTTAGCTGAACTTCTTCATGAATTCTCTGTGGATTTCGTTTATCACATGTTTTATATTGTGATACTTTTAATTATTAACCATAATAAATTTGACGTTATATGCTTCTGCAGAATTTCTTTCAAAAGTTTGAAGCGCAGCTAATTAATAATAATGCATGTCAGATGCTTTTAGGTGGATAAAAAATGAATGTTGCATGTGAATAATTATGAATGAATGATTAAGTAAATGGTGAAAACAAATTTTATTTTGAAAACACGCATAACATTATTTGAAGCACAAAATTTAGATAAAAATATTAATACAGTTTCCCGTTTCTTTCGTTACTCTACAATAAAAATAATTGCTTTTATTTTTTACTTTTCTTTACTGATATTTTTCATAGTTTTGATATATCTTTTATGCATTAGTATTTCTTTGAAAAACCAATTTTAGTGAGATATTTTTTTTATTTACACAATTTTTGTTAATTTCAATATTGTAGCATTGTTTTTTCCTTATATTCTACATTACTGCATAAGAGAATTATTTCTTGAAATTTCATTTCATTAAACTTGAAGATTATGTCTTAATTTTTTTTTGCACTCAGCTCATCCAACACATAGGTACTGTATTATGAAACATTTTCAAAGTTATCTTAATAAAGTTGAATTCCATTTTTTTAATTATTGAAAAAAATATTTCAGCCGTAATCTAAAATAATGCCTTGTAGCATATTTTATATTATTTAATCTCATTTTAAATAGCCATAATAAATCAGCCGTTTGATTATAGCAAGAGCAGCATTAATATCTAGAATTAATGCGCACAGTGTTATGACAATGTTTTATTTGTTTAATGATCATTTGATAATAAAAGCCATATCATTTATCAAACAACTTATTTAGATAATAAGAGATTGCTTGCCCTTCACAGTTGAAATGTAAAATTATGATAACAGTTCCACGATGCTTTCTTCAAAACAGTTTACAAATTCGCCAAAAAGACTTTTCTGTAAAACTGCATACTCATCTTCAGGTTTACCTCTTTTTAGCAGTACGCATTCTTTATCCATGGAAAAATTAACTGCTGAACATTGTTGAATATGTTCCAGTACCTTGCATGCTTGTAAGCATTCTATCAAATCAGAAGCTTTCACAGAATTTCCAATTTTCAACCACGAAGAGAGCTTTGGTAACACATAAAATTCAATTTCACATATTTCCTCCATTTCAGGCAGATAGTATTTTACAGGCGGTGGATTGTGTAAGCGTTCTTGAACGCGATCTGAAATAAAATTTATTTTGTAATTTATGCACATATTTACGAAAATGACATATTCAACTGCGTTTAATAAATTGGAAATATGCAATAAAAAACGTCCTATAGAAGAATTTACCTTTCTCACATATGATTATCTGAACAAATAGCTGATTGTCTGATCTCTCTACTTTGCTCGTAGGGTTACTTTCCTCAGCCAATTGGCACATTTTATCTTTCGGAGCAAATAATACAGCTTTGCATGTATCTTCAACACGACATAAGAATAAGCATGTGCTTAAATTCTTGATACCCTTCATTTCTTTGAATGTTTTAAATCCAAAATTTTCTTTTGTTGCATGATAAGTGACGTCACACCTTTCATAAAGCGAAACTAGCGCAACAGTGCCATTCTTCGTTGTCTCTTCGACCAAAATTTCTGATTGTTCAGGTTCATTCACATTAGCCGGCATGTCTAAAATGTGCATGCATTTGCAAAAATTTAGTTAAACATTTTTCAGTATAACAAAAGGTTTTGCAAATTGAGTTGCAAACTTTAACAATAAATTAATCCTTATCGATGCTAATAACAAATTTGACTAATTTTTTGAATTCTAAATGGATAAATTTATCTATTGCAATTCAATAAAAATAATTCAGTAAATTTGAATAATTTTAATATTCGCTTACTTTCATGGCAGTTGATAATTTTTGTAAATAAACCCTCATATGTTTGAACATGCTTGACAATGGCGGATTTGAAAAGGCGGCATTTGCTTTTGTTTTCTAAATATTCAACAGCAGTGCAACCGTTTTCATCAGCCAGCATTTGACAGAGAGAAAGGCAATTTTCTAAGTTG
The DNA here is from genome assembly GCA_001447755.1 of Trichinella papuae. Lineage (NCBI taxonomy): Eukaryota > Metazoa > Nematoda > Enoplea > Trichinellida > Trichinellidae > Trichinella > Trichinella papuae. The sequence continues at coordinate 77,012 of JYDO01000046.1, forward strand.
TCAATTTCATCTGACTCTTCCAAGTAGCCGAAGCCGTATACGCTATTTCCAAAGTAATATTCAACTTCACAAATTTCTAATGTTTCAGGAAGGAAAATAATGTCATGTACAGTTTCAGTGATGTAGACATCAGCATTTTCTATAAATTAAAAATATTGTCAAGAATTAAATTAAAGTTTTTTTCAGAAAATTTGCTTTCTATATACATACCTAACTGACAGGATTTTATGAAAAAGTAGTTGCTTGAATTATCATCTGTTAAATATGCAGGGCCATCTAATGTGAACATTTTGCAAATGTTGTTCTCGTTTGAATATGCCACTACATTGCATTTATTTTCTTCTTCGAAAGATTTGCACAATCCTACGCAGCTTGATAATGTAGCAGTTTCCAGATCTGCATCAACACTTTTCATTGGGCTTGTTTCTGCACTAAGTCTTTCAATGTAACAATTTTCACTAACAATATCAACATACATTTGCAATTCTTCACATTGCACAAACTGAAAATAAAAATTATTACAAACTTGTAATATGCTTCACTAAATAAAGATTTTTTGAAATACCGTTTTATTGCGAAAATATTATTTTCAAGTAAAAAATACAAAAATAAGGATAAACCAACTTACTTGAAAGAGGAGAAGTAAGAAAACTGTCTTGGTGAGGTGATGCATCCTTTTCTGTTAATAAAAAATATGCATTAAAATTTATTGTAATTATTAAAAAAAAATATCATTTATGATATTAACGCACTTAACACACTGAGTAGAAATTTTTGTTTAAACTTATTTCAAATTTATTTCTTAATTTGCTAACTGTTGTAAATGCCAGCATTTTTCTACACTGTCATAAAATGAATTTTTGCTTTATGCTTTATTTTTTCTACCTATTATCGTGCTTGCATCATCAATTTGTCATTACTCTGTCTGTTAAAGAAATTAATAAAGTAGTTTTTCATAAATTGAACTTTTGCTGATCACTTTCACAAATTAAAAATGACAAATCCTATCTAAAGTACCTTAACTTAACTTACATTCTCATTACTTTTTAAAGCATTTTGTCATGCAATTTTCAGTTTTAAAGTTAACAAAATTAATTCATTTTAATATAAATTTAATTAAAAATGAATAATTACATACCAGCAGAACGCACGCGCTGTTTTTCTCTGTTTTTATGTTCTTGGTGAAATGAAAATATTTAAATATTTCCTGAGAAGCCTATTAACAGCTGTATAATAACGATTATTTATATTAATAGTGTTGCGTAGCCAAAGAAAAAAACGCTTTAACACATGATAATATTTGTATACAGCACCTCACAGTTGTTTGATTAATTTACAGCAATGAAGTTTTTTCTTGAATAAATATTTAATGAATGAATAAGAAATAAAAAAAATGTGATTTTTACTACTAAACTAACAGTTTGGGATATTTATTTTATTTGAAATTTATTTGTATAACGTATACATGTATAATTTTATTTTGTATATTTTAAGGCAGAGACTTTAATAATTATTTTTAAAAGATAACATTTTATTTAAATTGCTTTCTGATGCCACTTTTTATTACAAAAACTGTAAAAAAAGTAATTGCAGTTAGATTTGAAATTGAAGCAATGAAAAACAGCAGAAAAGTTTGAAGTGCAATAAACAATATTGTTTAAAAAAATTTTTTAATTGCAAATTGGAGTAAATGAGTAAAAAATTTGTAATGGAAAAAATGATAAAAGTTTTGCTTTGAGCAGACATGTTTTACAGCGCATATTTTAATAAATCAAAAAAATTAACGAGCATCAATTAGGAAGAAGTGCACAAAATCAAATTAATAATATGCAACAATAAAAGCTTAATAAATAATTGCAGGAAATGCAGTGTCATATCATTTTTATGACGTCTTCCATTTCTAATCTTGCTGAACAAAATTATCTTATCATCAGCTTAACGAGAACAGAAACTTGTTTTTAAATTTTCAAAGAAGCTTCTTTAAATTTTCTGCAGCCAATATTTTGGAATATCACAAAAGATATTAATATGTAATAATTTATTATAATCATCAGTTGTGATCATAATTGACTCTGTGCATGAAAGATGAAGTAAGAAAGAGAAAAAGCAAAGAAAATGACTAACGCTTCTAATCTTTATTAAAAAATGCACATCAGCATATATGAAATCAGTTGCAGAGCAGTTTTGAGATTCTTAGCAGCTAACAAAGATGTGTAAGATTTTCATGGTTAACGCAAGATGGACAAGTAATTTTTTTGTTAAGGATAGCTAGGTGTGTAGGCGTGTGTGAGTAGATATTCGTTCACTGTAATATTTTCTTGTTATTTTCAAATAACAAATATTTGCGATGTTATTTTAATGTGTGTTATTTTTCGTACTACTTAAAAAAGCTTTACACATTGGGTAATGTTTTTTATTATTTATTATTATTTTTGATTCTGAAGTTTCTTCTTAGGAACTAAAAGAATCTGAACGTTTCATGCTTTCAAACAAATTTTGAATAATTTGTTAATCAAAGATATTATTAATTTTACATTTACATTTACAATTAATCTGATATACTTTAATTTAACGTGCTATTTATTTATGCACGCATGCTACATTCATTTACTTGTTATATATTTAAATAAATATTTGTAAATGAAAATATAACACTGGAATGGCTGACTGTAATCACTGAATTATTCATTCAAGAATAAAATTTCATTATGAAAATTTATTAAGAGAAGTATAGAATTTTATAATCGCAACAGTCTATTTTTCATGAAGTAAAGGATATTCAAGTCATCTGAATTTGCAGCAGAAATTAATAATAATTTATTTTATTCATTTCAGTTAATCATTTAATTCATAGCAAAAATCAAAGATTGCCGAAATAAAAAGGTGTCACCGCTAAAACAGTTCTTAAATTGTAGATTAATCGAATTAGAAAAATGTAAATTGCTTGCTCACATAAAATAAAAATAGCATTCAGCGAAATAATATTCAATATTTTTAGAAAAATTTATATATTTAACAATTATAGTGAAGTCATTTTCTATATTAGAAACTGAAAATTATTTTTATTCTAAATATTCATTTTCATTTGAACATTTTTGCAAGCTTAAAATATTTTTCGCAACAGTAAAATAATACGGTAAGACAAGCTTTTAAAATGATGCACACAATTTAATAAAATGACTTCTAATAAAGCTGAGTAGAGTATAAAAGGAACTCATTTTATGCATTCTAATGTTTTAATTCATTAATAAATTTAAAATATTATATTTGATCATAACTTCAATGTTGCCTTGCGTAAATTTTTAATGTTGCTTTTAATTTATTGTAATTTATGGTGATTGTTTACCATTCGGTAAAGTGAATTTGAGAGTCTTTTTTTTTATCTTTTATCAAATTTTTCATTTTTAGTGCATTTTTGGAATCATTTTTCGTTTGACATTCGAGTCAATATTTTTTTTTAATTGAAGCAACTATTTCGAAATTATCTCAATTAGCAATTCCATTAGCACTTTATTTTCAACAAAACAGAGTTATACGAAGTTTGAGACGTAAATTAAAAGATTAATTAATATTTAACCAAATTTAATTTTAAGAAAATCAATATCTAGATATTGTTTTCATTTAATTCGATAAATCTGCGCATTATACGGACCCTTCGATCTGAAGTCTGTCTAGCTGTTCGTGGTATTCTTCCAGATTTCTTTCCTTTAGAACTCTAAATATAATATATTATTTTAATTGAAAATTTTCATTTATGAACGAATTAAGATTTAAAAAATAAAATAATACCTTTCAAAACATTCTTCAGCGCATTTATCAAAATTTTTGAATGCATCTGCAAATTCAGGACTGTTTCGCTGATTTTTAGGGAAGGAATCGACTTTATCCCTGAATTCCTTGCATTCTCCCTGTCCACATTTTACAGAATACAGATAATCAAAGCATGCTTCCCATTTCTATAATTTAACATTTTTAAATGCAAACTGGTGAAATGAACTGGCATTCCTTACTTGTTCATTTCGTTTTGTGACACGCTTTGTCTTTTTACTGAAATTTGTCAACCAATTACAGACAATCAAAACTGTCAAAAATAATTTTTAGATTTTATTTATTTATTTATTTATTTATTCGTGTTTATTTTTTAACTTTCATTATGAATCTGTTAGCAGAGTATTATTTAATTTACATACTTATGAAAAGGAAAATATGTAAGTTTTGAAATATGCATTACAGTAATTACAAAAGTATTATTATCCTAATTTAGCACACATAACATTGACACATTTTAGCATAAAAATCAAGATGAATCGAATCAGTTTTATAACTATAAAAACATATATTTTAAATTTTTTAAATACAAGTAGAAAATGTTTAACTGAATTACTTTGAATGATAATAACAAATCATTGTAAAGCGTGTACAATTGCAAAGGCAATGGAGTTTTAACAGCACATTTCATTTCATTTATGTTAACATAAAACATATTAATATAAATGAAAATGAATTAAAAATTTCACGGTTCACGAAATGTATTAAAAATTTATATATTTTTAGTATACCTCAGTTATAGATGAAAATAAAGCATGTACATGCATAAGTACATGCATATGATGTGAACGACGAATAAAGAGAAAATGAATACTTACAGGAAAGCATTTACTTTTTCTTCATCCTAAAACAATTGAATTAAGCCAACTTTTCAGTGATAAAATATATAAGAATATTTAGAATTTATTTAATTGGCACAATAAAAATAAAAGTTATTTTGTTAAAATGATATCAAGATTCCATTTCAGAAATTCATAGTTTAATTATATTTTGCTTTTCTTTTTGTTTTCAATATATGCATTTCCGTAACAATATTTTTTATGTAAAACAGTTCAAATTGTGCAATGTATTAAATCGTATTACATATCGATTAAAAGTACATATTATTATAATTTGAATTATATCTGCTTACCCATAGTTTCTGTCTTCCAAACATTGCATCCGCATAATGAACTTCAATAAGAAGTGTCAAAAGAACAATGCTAAGAGGTGCAAAAAAATGCATTGTAAAACCGATTTTGTTGCTAGCACTCAACACAGTTAAGCTGCCAAGTGCCAAATTTTAATCTGTTTATATAAGAAAATTTTCACTTGTTTATGCAGCTGATTCTATTTTACTTGTAGGCTATTATATTTATTATTTTCATAAATTAGATCCCTATTTAACTAGCAGTGTGAACTCAGCTACGTTGTTGAACTTTAGTATCAAAACGGAATAATTTAATTTAATTATCTTTAAAGAATTATCCAATTTGTTTATGTTCAGAAATTTATTTTATTTTTCATTTTTATCTGCAATCTGTTTTTTAATAAATGCGTAAAAAGACTTTTATTAGTTACTAAAGCATTTTGCTTTAGCAAATTATAAACTAAACCATTGTATCAGTATTGATAAAAGTTAAATAGCAATTTTTAAAAATGAGCTCATAATTATTAATTAATTGATTGCAAGACATCCTTTCGTTAAATAAATTGCCGCCATTAAACTGCGCGTTATTAAATAAATAATTTCATACTTTTAATCAAGAATAAGTGGAATTTTATTAAATTAAATTAAATTTACACGTTATTAAATTCTTTAACACAAGCAATAATTAATTATTCTCCATATATGCTGAAAGAAATACATATTCCAATACAAAAATAATAATTTTTGTTATATTTTGTTAAATAAACAGACTGAAATAATGTTTTGCACTGATTTTTTAGTTTATTTTTGTAAGAATAATTCAAAATTGTGAAAGACTAAAATACATGCAACAAAATTTGTTAACTGAAAGAGTTGCGAATAATGAAACAAATACGAATGAATAAATAAATAATTTTTTGCAATGGTGAAATAGCACGTTTGTTGAATGATTTTGAATTTATTACATCTGTTGAAATATTAATGAAATTTAGTGTATTTAAATGATGCATGAATTTTTTCAAATGAATTTTTAGACAGTTTTGTAGTATTCTCAATGGATTATTGAGGCTGAAAAGCAAACATTATTTATATTATTCAAAGAAGCCATCTTTTAGAACAATATTTTTAAATAAAAATCCCATAAAAAAGTAATTTGTGATTGCTATTGTTTCGAGTGCTGTTGACCATTTATTTATATATGCTAAAAGTTTCCACATTTGAAGGAAATGTGCTTCATTGTCCATAAAAACTATTGTTAATTTTATTATGCGTAGAACAAAAATTGTGCTTTCATTCATCCGTAAAAGTGAAAGATGTCATGTTGTAAGTTGTTTCTTTGAAAGAAAAAAAAACATGAATTTCAAAGAACAAACAGCTCTGCATGATTAGCCTTTTTTCAAGAGAAAGAGAGAGAACAGCTTTTCATTCAAATCGTTTGTTTTGCACAACAAAAATGGCATCATAAAATAATGAATAGTCTTCACTGATGCAGGCATAATGGTTTTTCATTTTCAATAGGGCTTTTCAAATGTCTCTTGTTTATGTGTTGTTTCTTTGATTGCTTGTTTCTCTTTTTCACAACTTTATCCTGCAACAGCAACATCCCACGTGACTCTTACACATGGGATGCACATGCAATTGACTTCATCGACTGGTTCAACTGATGAGAAAGTTGCTTGAAGGGATTAAGGAGACCAGTTTGAAAAGGATGCTCACTCAATTCATGCTCTCTGTTGCTTGCTTGAAATGTCAGTTGCTTGCTTGAAAAGTCGTCAATTGCGATGAATTGTTAGCATTTTTCTTAGTTAGCTTTGTTGGTTATTTTCCAATTTCACTAATATACATTTTACTTGTCAATTTTAACTTTCATTTTTTTCAAAAGCAACATGCAACGAGCAGCAAAACGTCGTTGCTTTTTTTTGATAATCTACTTTTGCAGTGTAATTTTGCCAAATAATTCAAAAACATACAAAGTAAGTTGCAATAATACTTTATTTATAATTTTTTGTGGAAACTTATTTGTTTGAAGATTTGCAATATCTGTACTTTTACTATTGCATACTGTATATGCTTGTATAGCTTTTGAACAGTCGAATATACTTAGATTTGGGATGTATTATTTCAAAGAAAGCTTTTGAATTCACAGAACTATCAAATTTTATGGTCACTTGTTAAATTTAAAAAAATCATTAAAATGTTTTATTTTTAATTTTTTAGACAAATTAACAGTATATGTAAAAGATGTGCACATTTTATTAGATTTAGTTTCAAAACTCATCGGTGAAATGTGATTGAAATGTAAAGTTGTTTTAAAATAAATGGATTTCAATTATAAGCTGAAGGAACCTATCCCATCTAAATGATAACCACCGGGAAAGGATTTCAAATGAAAAGCTTATATAATCTATACAAAAGATTATTTATTTATTTATTAGTAACTTTATCGAATAACTTATGAATTGAATATAGAATGTAGATGAGGTGAAGCAAATGCTCCGAAATGTGAAAACCTATAATGAATTTTTATCTCGTTTTCACGTGCTTGGACTGAAAAATGGTACCAACACAATCTCGGCTAATTGGACAGGTATTTCACTTGTAACTGCTATTGGTTTGTGGATATTTATGAATTATTTTTAGAAAAAATGTGGAGTCCACATGTGGGAACTATTTTCACATCAGTAACTCCTTCATTGAATTCATTCAGACTAATAGAAACAAAAGCTACTGATAACGGTATTAATAATGAATGGTTCTTTTTAATAAATGCTTTTACTTATTTCTGTTTAATTTTTAACTTGTTTTTCCTGTAAAGTTGTTGTGCGTTTGTAAACTTTTGAAATATTAAATTTATTTAAAAGTAACTCTACATGTACAAGGCATTAATTCAAATAATTGGTAATATTTTTTTCTCATGATTCGATTAATTGGTATTTATGAAAATTTTGAATATATTTTTATTTATACTTTAAACATTTTAATCAGAAATATAATTTTAATTGATTGAATATTTAGTTTCAATGGTATCGTTTGAATAAATAAAGTGAATGGTGTGAATGCTTACTAGTAATTGTAGGTAAACTAAATCAATTGAATATTTATTTTATGATTTATCAAATTAGTGAATATAATGAGGTGAACTTATTAAGAAGATTGAAAAGTTAGTTTTTGATTGTATAAAATTATTATTTTAGATGAAAATTTGAATCCAGTGACTGGAGATGTTGGTGAAGTTATTCACGAACCTATTCAATCCCGTGATTCATGCAAAGTGGTGACATTGTGCGTGCCAATTCCACTTCAAAAGCAGCCAACTGTTTACTATTTTCCCGAATGCATAGATTTGCCACAATGCTTAGGCGGCTGCTGTGACAATTTTCATCGTTGCCAACCGGTCACTAGTGAGCCTGTTCGCGTCAAGGTGATTCATCTGCTTTCAATGCTTTTCAATGCTTCAATCTTGCTTTGCATCTTTCAAAATACTTTTGTTCAAGGTTCGTTCATGGCTCTATTTGGGACTTGACGATGGAAAACCAATTTTTCAACTTTGGCAAGAGTTTTTCGTCCGCTTAGAACGTCACACATCTTGTGATTGCAACGGATGTCAGAAGACACCAAAATGCAAGGAAAATCAAAATTTGGTGGATTGTGAATGTCGATGTATCAATGAACAAGATTCTCAACTTTGTAACAGTAAGTCACATTTTGCATATATAGTTGCAAGAAAATGTTAATCAATCAAGTGATTCTTTTTATTAGTCGAATTCTGAGAAAAAATATGATAATCTTTTATTGTTGTAGATGTGAATCACAAAATTAGAAATACTTTTGCAGAAAAAAAAAATTTATTTGCGAAAGCATAAACGATTCTTCACAATTCTGAAAGAAGCATTAAATTTTCCCGGAGCAATTTATTTTTGAATTTTTGCGGAAGCTGAAACTTTTTCCCAACATAAATCTGATTGATATTCACAATTTTAATAATTGTCTTCATTTTCTAAATATTTGAATGATTTGTTCAAAATAATCGAGAATTATTTAAGGTGAAGTGTCAAAATAGTTTAAAATCGAACAACTGACGTTGCTATCAAAATTATTTTCATTAAAAAGTTCATACTGATGCAAAACACCAAAAGTGAAAGCATGTTAAGCGTGTTGTTCTCATCGGTTGAAAATGTTCATTTTCTGTGTATTTTTGATATTTATTTTAAATGCAAAATATTTTACTTTAAAATTAGTGAAATTTTGATACTTTTTTAAAGTAATTAACAAAGTCATTTGTTTTGTATGTGGATATATTGTACAAAAGCATTATTACAATCATTGTTAATATTTTTAGATGAAACTCAAAGATGGTCAGAAGAGAATTGTTTTTGTGAATGTATAAATGAAAATTGTCCAGATGGTAGTAATCTAAATCACGCAACTTGCAGGTCCTGTTGTTTGTTCTTGCTTTGTTTGCTGTTGTTCTTTTTGCCTTGAAAACTGTTTGCACTGTTACTAACTATCTTATGTCATGTCGTATTGCATCCATATACGAGTGTTTATTAAATTAAATCAATTAAAAACTATACCAATTGTAAAAAATTTATTGTATTCTATTCTTTAAGAAAAAAAAATTTAATCATTTAAATTTTTTAAAATTTCTAACAACTGATAAACTGTTTATTGCATCGGCTAGAAAAAAAGAGGAAAATTAAGCTTGCTTGCAACAATTGATGCAACATGAATGAAAATGAAATATTTTGTTTTTTGTTGTTTTGCAAAATTAAGCTTAAAAAAGAAATATTTGAAAAGTCAATTATTGTTTAGGTGTGATAAAAATCCATTCACGGAAGAGCTTAAATCAACACGCTGGCATTCATTTCCTCAAAGGCGAATTGGCATACGTAGTCGTAAAAGGCATCCGTAATTTATTTTTTTCTTCCTTCATCATCCGTTGTTTGTCTGTGTACTTGAACAACTGTAGAAGAACATTTCATGCATATGCAACGTGCCTGAATCAAATATTTGCACTGGTGAAATAATAAAATGTTTGCAATTTTTTTTTGAAGTAAATTTTGCATTACATTGACAAAATATTGTTGTTTTGCTTGGATTTATAATGAATTTCATTTGTTATACTGTAAAGTTTTTTTTTGCAAATTAAAATTGAGCATAATTTCTGCTTTCTTCTTTCTGTTGTTGTAAAGATAAAATACAAAATCTCAACTCAATCAGCATATTAAAGGAAAATATAATTTTATTTGATTATATATTTTTTCATTTTTACATTTGCAACTTTTTGAGCCAAGCTATATCATATATCGTTTGCTGTAGCAAGTACGCGCACAAAAAGGTGTGGCTGAAACAAAATAAACTTTTTCATAAAAATGTTATCAAATTTCACTGTTACGATGCAAAAATATTTAAACAAGACTATCTTCAGTGTTTTATTATATAAGTGATAAGAGGGCAGTGATTTACATATTGATGATCACTTTTCTATCATTAATCATTGAAAAGATAAAGTACAAAGTCAACTGATATAGACGACAACTTGCGAGAAACATCAGGGAAAAACTTATCAGCTTTTACTGAAATGAAAATATTATTTCATTGCGTGTGCTGGAGCAGCAAGCAGCATTGACTGTCGTATAGAAATACGTCGAATTCTCGAATAAACGAATGTTTCCAATGAACAACAGTAAATATGCTTTTATAAATTCTTCTTTTTTTTAAATTTATAATTGCAAATTAAAGAACATTTGAATACCATATTATTATTATTATTATTCATCATAAAGATCAAATGAAAAAATAAGATATCGTTTCAAAAATTGAATTTCAGTATTGAAAATGTCGTATGAAAATTCACTGTGGCCAGTTGTAATAGTGAGTACATTGCTGGCTTATTGGATTTATCGTACAGTTTGGATCGGAAGAAAATTGAAAAGCAAGTACAGCAGAAAGTGTCAGTCGATTGTTTTGCCCGGCCAAGAACGAATACACAGGTCGATCATCAAGGGAACATATCCGGATGCATCGGTGAAGACAATGTTGGACATCTTCATGCGTGGAATGGAAATTTCCAACAACGGTCCTTGTGTTGGTTATCGTCCTGTGAACAGTGCTGGCGTCGGTGATTACAAGTGGCTGAATTATGGGGAAGTGTTGTTGAAAGCGAAATTGTTGGCGTCCAATCTTCTCAATTTCAAAGCCACTGACCCAGGTAAGTAGAGTTGAAAATGGTGGGAAAATAAGAAGGAGATGCTTAAATTTAAATAAAAAAGACAAACAAGTTTTCAGAGCACAATTCCGTCGTCGGTATTTACGGTATTAATTGTCCAGAGTGGATTGTGTCGAGCTTAGCGGTGACGTTGACTTCGTCGACAATCGTACCATTGTACGAAACGTTCGGCCACGAGGCAATCACACGAGCGATACTGGAAACGCAGATGAGTTGCATAATTTGCGATGAGCTGGAAAAAATCCAAGTTCTGCTTCGAGCGAAAGGTCGAGGCGCCTGGGCTTTAAAGCACGTCATTCTGTTCGACAGACAGGGCACTTTTCCATTCGAACAAGTGGAACAAATTGCAAACGATCACAACTTGCAATTGCACAGTATGCAAATGTTGACAAAGTTGACCAACAATGGTGATGATTTCAATTTCAATTTGCCAATAAACAACGACTTGTACATGATTGCTTACACCAGCGGCAGTACTGGCAGTCCGAAAGGGACGCTGATAACGCACTCGAGCATGGTGAACAGTGTGCACAATATTTTCACATTTCTCCAATCGCAAGACAATCAAATTTTAAAAAAGCAACACCGGCTCATCTCCTACTTGCCAATGGCGCACGTCTACGAGCAGCTCAACCAAGCTTTGTGCTTTTACATCGGTGCAGCGGTGGGATTCTACAGCGGCGACGTGAGACAATTGTTCGACGACATCCAAACATTGCAACCCAACTGGCTGCCAACAGTGCCAAGATTGTTGAACCGTTTCCACGACTGCATTCTGGACAACGTGCAGAACCACTTTTGCAAGTGGATCTTGTTTCAACTGGCGATTGCTTGGAAACGATTGCAATTCAAATTCGGCATCACTGACCACCACCATCACCACCACAATCCAAGCAACAACAACAACAAAGGCTTGTTTGATTGGCTAATTTTCGACCAAATCAAGAAGAAGATGCTAGGAGGTGAAGTGCAGATTTGCGTGTTAGGTTCAGCGCCTATAACGGAAGAAGTGTTGACTACTTGTCGAGCAATGTTCGGCTGTGTGATCATCGAAAGTTATGGTCAAACGGAAACGGTCGGACCAGTGGCGGCGACGTTGATGGACGAAACCGAAGCCGGACACGTCGGGGCGTTGGTTCCGAATACCGAAGTGAAACTGATCGACGTTGAAGAGTTGAACTATAAAGCCAAAGACGACTGCGGTGAAATCTGCGTCCGTTCCAACACGCTGACCAGCGGCTATTTCCGAGATGCTGAACAAACGAAAGCACTGATTGACGAAAACGGCTGGTTGCACACCGGTGACATCGGCCAGTGGTTGCCCAACGGAGCGTTGAAAATCATCGACCGTCGCAAGCACATCTTCAAACTGAGTCAGGGAGAATTCGTGGCACCGGAGAGGATCGAAAACGTCTACCAACGTTGTCCTGTGATTTGTCAAATTTTTGTCCACGGCGACAGTCACCAATCATACCTGGTCGCTGTCGTTGTACCCCAGAAAGAGGCACTCCTAGACTGGGCTGCGGAGAAGGACATTTTCCAACAACGACAACCAACCGACCGTTGGTTCGATCTACTATGCGAAAACAAAGCTGCCAAACAGTACATACTGGGAGAGATGAAGAAGTGTGCCCAATTGCACGGTCTCAATTCATTGGAACAAGTGAAGAAAATTCACCTCTCCAAGGAGATGTTCACAACTGAAAATGGTCTCCTGACGCCTACGATGAAAAATCAACGCAACTCATTGAAACAAGCCTACGCTGATATCATTGAACAACTGTACGCTCGTGATTGATGATTGATTATGCAAATTACTTTATTGTACACTACTGCCTTTCGAATAACAAATAACACATTGAACGCACACAAAAACATATTCTATTATCATTTTGAAATAAACAAACAAACAAACAAACAACCTTACCAAATTGTTCAATTAAGAAGAAAAGAATATTTTACAATTTTGAACAACTTCACTTCAACTATGAATATTGGATGAAACAAAGAAAAACGAATCAAAAAAGAATAATTTCAAAGATGAACATTCTATCACTTGAAAGGATGAAAAGAATTTTCAAAATTCAAAATTTACTGTTCAGCCGTGTATGTCGTGTTCAGTTGTTCTTCTTTTACTAGATTGGGCAGACAACAAGCCACTGCTTTCGTCGACCGAAACACTTTTCAAAATGCGCTTCGCACGTTGTCTGGTACAAATATCATCGTTGTCATTATTATTAACATATTGTTCATTCTAAATGAGATAATAATTTCACTTTTATTTGAATAAATAATTATAAACGAAAACAAATAATAATAATAATAATAATAATAATAATAATAATAATAATAATTTACTTGATCATCATCACCATCATCACCTTCTTCCACAATTTTAACGTCACTTTTCAGCAATTGATGACAATAATTCATCACTGCTTCCTTGAAAGATAGAAGCCAAAAAGAGATAAAACATATTCACTAATTGTGTTGAAAACAAGCATATCACAACTCACCAGAATACAATAGTTCACCACTAATTGACTTAAATGAAGAGATTGCAATGCTACTGGATTCATCATTAATTGATCGTCGCATTGGCCAACAACAACAACGTTGCATTTTGGATCTGTAAAAATATTTAATTTGAAAAAAAAAATAAATTATATTCAAATAATTCAAACTCACTTTTCAACTTTGGCAAAATGCTTATCAAAAAGTCCACAGAACACAATTTGGACAAACTGCCGACAACAAACAGCATCGGAACTTCACATTCGAGCAAATTATGCGACATAATCTGCAAAATATACATATTTATCATATCATTTGGAAAAGAAGAAAAAAAAAAGAAAATTCATCACTATACCCCAGGTAAATGTTCTTTGGCTCGATTGATAAAATTGAAAAGTATCACACCGCAAACATTGCTCGCAGTGCATGACTGAAAAATTGAAATCATATAATTTGAAAAAAAATAAAATGCAAATTCTTTTCAACTGCCCTTCTCCTTGCCACATGCATCATACCTGCAACACTACATCGCAAGACAAGTGCCATCCAATCAAAATTACTTTTTTATCACAATTTCTCTGCAATGCCTACACAAACAACTTATTCACATTTCGTTTATAATAAGCAAACAATTTTAAAAAAAAAATTGTACTTTAAAAATTTTAATTTTCAAATCATCCATGTATATGTCGTGTATTTCGTTGGTGGATTTTCCCCATTTCATCGGTACAGTTTTCAATTCAATACATTTCGCGTATTCTGTTAACACTTTACTGAAAAACATTGAAGAGGAAAAAGTTTTGACAAAATTTAAAATAATCAATAAATCAATGAACACACCCAAAAAAATAATTGCAATTTTCACTCACATTTGCCGATTGATAACCGACAAACCTCACATTTGGCCAGACCAAAATTATCACCACGCTTCCATCCAAAGGTGGAATTACTTTCAATGGAAAGCTCACTTTTGTTCCATTCACCGATCGAATGGACGAAAATTGTGCAAAATGTGAAAGTATCGTATTGCAATTTTCGTCAACATTGATGATTTTTTTAAAAATATCTGGACGCTGAAAGAGAAAGCATAACAAAAATAACAAATAATATATTGCTAAGATCAAATTACTCACATCGTATCGCATCGTTCGAGTAATGCACAGATATGCATTCAAATATTTCTCTGGTAGATTTTTCAAAAATTGATAATGTACATCTGCTAAATCTGTTTCACAAATGGTGATCATCTTATTCCAAATGGTAAGCATATTGAGAGATGCAGTTTTCAAATTTTCTGACAACATCAGTTCTTCATTGTATACCTGAAATGTGAAAATTATCAGGCTAATTTTTCAGTCACATTAAAAATCTAAAGAAATAACTTATAAACAACACTTACTCCTGCTGAAGCGAGCTCGAACAATACGTAACTTTTTATTACTTGACAAATATCGATAATAAATTTCCTATTCACGTTGTTCAAAATCCTCAAAATAATTTAAAAAAAAAATAAAGTTTTATTCGTAAAATGGAAAACGAATGGTAAAGCAACAAAACGCTTACTCGAGAATCTTGTCTTCCCATTCTTGATATAACAAGGTATCATCATAATTGCTACCTTCAGAAGAGATTCTAATTTGTTTAGCCGCTTTCTCGGCCCATCGTTTCAAATAAGCTATAGAAATATCTGTAACTGTGTTCTGCGGCTGACGTCCCAGCGTTAAATGTTCAATCGGTTTCACAGGATTACACAACGGATTGAGAGAAGGCGGTGGCCATTTCAATTTAGGAAAAAGGTAAATTACCGAGCCATCAACTGCTTTCCTGTCCGACAGCAGAGATGGTGAATAACAGCTTGGCTCATTTCGTGTTACACCGGCAAAATAATAATGCATTCCAAATCTGGTTCTGTAAAAATTGCGCTGCAGTGCTTCATACAACGTTATTACAGGTTCATCAGATTCGGAAGCATTCAAAATTTCTGATACATCGAAACCATATAACTGTTCCATTTCATTGTTCTCATTCACAACTGCAGAGTCCATTTAAATCAATCAACAATTTCTTAAAATACAAAATTTGCATTATTATGCAAAATAAAATTGGTTTATTTCATCATAATAAAATAAATATTAATTTGTCAAAATATGCTGTTATAATAATACAAAGCAAAAATTATTGAAAAAATAACTAATATACTATAAACTCATGAAATCACGAAATTACAAACTAAACGAAAACTCGTGGCTACTATAACACAGTAATCTGTTTGCATGTTCAATTTTTTTCGTCAACATTCAAAACAAAAATTACACAAAATAAATATCACTTACAATGTATTTTTGTTACTAATTTATTATTATAATATTATAAAATTTTTCATTATCTAAAATTAGTTAAAATTATCATGTCTTTCATCTGATCAGCATATTGATGACAGTGAACTTTAGTTCTACAAAAAATTATTCAAATTACAAACTCCTGCGCATCCAAATAAATGACGCTTATTCAGTCGTCACCAGGCATACTAAATATCGTCTTATTTAATAACACGATTGTTAGCAATTTACAATTTTCAGCAAATTCTGCTCTAGCTTTCTAATTGACGCAAAATTTTCATTGGTTTAATATTTCAATTTTTCCTGCATCTTTTACTTGGGGTTCTCTCCAACTCTCCACTCCTATTTTCCCTCGATTTTTCTCATTGGCTGTTCACTGATAGGCTATTCTAAATTGAACACTAGTTGGCGAATAAATTTTGCAATTCCATTGGCTATTGTGCGTTGATCTGTTATTGGATGATGGTTATTTATCAAAATTTCACTTTTGATCTCATTGACTTAATTAATTTACGATATAGGTCAAATTGCAGTGGTATTTTACAATGCTAAAGATGCTAAAGAAGATGATAATTTCAGGTGATAAATTTCTTTTCTAAGTTCATTTCTTCAAATTTACCCTGATCAGCAAGCAATATTTTTTGTATACCAACTTTTCAGATAAAACTCGAAACGTTTCTGAAACACGAAACAGAGAACACACGAGAAAATAAGGGAAAATGAATTTAAAGGCCTTGAATTGTTTTCTCAATATATTAATTTTTGTTGGTTCATTTGGGTAGATACAAACTGAATTTTATCATTATCCGTCTCCATCTCTGAGAAATCTCAAACGCGAAACACCAAACACGTAAGAAAACAAGGCAAAAATGAATTTAAAGGTCTTGAATTCCGTTTTAAATAACCCTTTTTCAACATTTCATTTTGATTTCTCATCATATCTATCATTGAAGATCAACTTGGGATATTGGTTGTTGCGCCAATTACCCTTTGCTAATGCCGACAGAAGGAAATGGATAATTCACAAATGGCGCACCATTGCTGATGATATCAAACAACGTTATGTCGACTGCCTTCTGAAATGAAGAAGCTTCAACAGCTTTTCTGCTTGGTGCGGTCCATTGCTTTCTTTCTGTTGGCATCATCAAAGTGCTTTACTTTTATTGCCCCGCGTTCATAAATACTGTTCAAAAGAATGTCAACCAACAGTTGCTTTGCTCGTCAGATAAATTACGTTTTAGCTAACAATTTTACGAGATTTATGCATAAGATACTTTTCCGTTTGTCAGAAATTGTTCTGATGAGTAGCTAAAGGCGATTTTAGTACAATGGGAAAGTTTACAAGTGATAAATTGTCCACAGCTGCAGTTTTTCCATTATTCGGTTAAATTCTATTAATTTAATTCTTGTTTAAATATGGAGTTGGAAAAATAAATATTCAAGCTAGTTCATTGCACTATAATACTTGTATAACAGCTTGGACATGCTAGTTTCTTTTTGTATCAGCTTTTAGATGTTTGAGTACTTGTTTGCTAATATACATGGCTCACTTTTTGAAGTGAGTAATTTTGCCACTGGTTCAGTTGTCCTTAGCTATTTCACGGGATTGAGCGAAAATTTGTTACAAGCAGTTTATTGATTTTATAAGCCATTTAAAGAGAATTAACATTATGTTCAGAATGAGCAAGATGAATAAAAAACCGAAAACCACGTATTCATAAAAGTAAAAAGCACATCCTGTGTACTGCTACAAGAAGTTGAAAAATGATGAAAATTTTAGCCGATTTCAACTGAAAACTTTTTAAATATGCAATGCACTATGCTTTTAAGAAAATCCAAATACGTTTTGGTATAATTACAGTATGAGTTTATCAGTTTTGAAAATAGTTTAGAATTTCTTGAACTTTAAAGAAATATTTGCTTATTAAAATTAATTTTTATAACCATAATTTTTATTTAAAAAATTTAATTTACGCTTCTTTCATGAAAATTTATTTTATTACAGTATAATTCATAATGCTACCTGCATTTAAAAATTTTAACGTAAGAAAGAATTACTATTTCGTTTTCATCTTTGATTGTGGTGTGGTGTTCGTTGTTCCTTTTGAGGTAGGCATTGTGTATTAAATGTAGTAATTAGCATTTTATATCTATGTTGTTGGTCCTTTTATTATTTTTTTATTTGATTGTACTTTGAATTTTAAGTTGTTTGAAATTTTTAGCAAATTTTATTTATCAAGAACGCTAATTTTACAGTTAAAAATTTTCCTGATACTTGTAAAAGTTTTTACTATTATTTGAATTTTAGACGATTGCTTTAGCTGTTGTATTCTTTATTTGTAACTGCATGTTTATAATTAAAGTTACTATTGACTTTATGTACGTATATATGTATGTTTGATATGAGTTGTGAATTTTCTTAAGAGGAAGCTTTTTGTCAATTGTATTTATACTTTTTTAGTTTATGTCGTTGATTCTCCCAGGTCTTTACATTGGCAGTTTCTTGAATTCAGTGAATTCAAAGCTTTTGGACGAGATTCAGGTATGTCTTGTATTTTTATATTTTTTGTTAGGTAAATAAATAATGAACAATAACAATTAAATATTTAAAGATTCTTATCTTCTGAATTCTTCAGATCAGTTAAAAGTATGTAATTTTTATGTAAACTAGGTAAATGTAAATAAATAAATAAATAAATAAATATGTATGTACGTACGTGTTCTCGTTATGCAGTATAATGTTATCCTATATAAGTTGTCGAATGTGTTGTTCATTTTTAAAATTTCCCTGGGAAATAAATTTATTAAATGATCATGTCTTTGTGGTCATCGTGTCAATGAATAATGATAATTAGCAATAATAAAAGTAAATCAATGTAGATTGTATTGTAGTAGTATTGAAAATTGCAGGATTGTTTTGGATTTTTTAATTTACTATAATAAAGAATATGATTTATTTTCAACATTAAACATTGCAATGCATGTCATATTGAATGTTATTTAGCAAGCACAACTTTATAATATCTTAAAATGCGACAACTTTTTTAATTTTATTTGTGTATGTAATAATTAATTTGTATTATAAAAGTTACAAGTAATACAATTGTAAACTTGAAACAGTATGAATGTGTTATTTGGAATAAATGTATTTTTTTGTCATTTTAATGCTTTTTGTTAAATAATATTCCTGTTAAAAATTATAAAGTATAATAAAGTTGTTTGCGCATTTTGAATATTAGTAAGTAATAATAGTTCAAGTTTTGCGATGCCGTTGGTCAGGAAATATATAGATCGTTAATATTTGTTGATTAATTTATAAGTTTGAAATAATTAATTTATTATTCAATTTTGCTAACAAAATGTTAAAGTAATTTTTGAAATTCTAGTATGAAAAAGAAATTAGATGACACTGAGTTTTGTATGATTTAACAATTAAAATGTACAGTTTACTTCATAAATTTTAGATTAGATTTTTTCGTGTGTAGAGAAATTGGAAATAGTCGAGTGAATTTAATTTTCGCATTCGGTTGACGTAGTTATTTCGTGATGGGATTGCCGGTAAGCGTTCAGCTTAATTCAGTAACAGGGTGATGGTAATGCATCAAGTAATTCGACTGTTTGATTTGATTTGATTTGCAGTGTACACTTGGCTTGGTGGCCACTACGGCATTGGTTGGAGGTTGTGGTATATATATTGTATACCGTAGTTTGAATGCCAAATTGAGCTTGATGAGTCAACACATGCAGCTGGAGGTTGATAATTTGAGGAAGGAATTGCGCGAGTTGCAGTGTTCAGTGGGTACAGAATATAATGAAATTAAGGAAACTATTGCACGGCAAACTGGGGAGGTCTATTACGATGCCGTAAGCGATGACAAGATTTTGGATGGAAGTACAGTATCCGAAACCAGTGAAGAGTTTGATGAGAATCAGTTGAAGAGCGTGCTCAACCGGGTAGAGAAGTTGATGAGTACCGGAATTGAGGAGCGCTATCGAGTTGCGTACTGTTTTATGAATCGCTATTACGATCGACACAATGATAATTTATTGTTTGTTTTAAAAATGCTACAAGTATCCGAATCTTATGCGAACTCTCTTCGTTCAAAGAAGGATGAGGAGAGAAAAGAAGTTCTCAATCTGGCGAAAGAACGTGCTTTTGATGCTCTCAAGAAATGGCCAGACGATGGACAATTGAAAAAGTGTTGTGCCATTGCGTTGGCAGAGACAGCCTTATTTTTGACCACCACTAAGGAGCGAATTGACGAAGGGATCCGATTGAAAGCTTTATTAGATGAAAGTTTGGCCATTTTGCCGGATGATGAAACACTGAATTATTTAAATGGACGTTGGCTTTTTTATGCGTCAGGAATAAACTGTGTGGAGCGTTATTATGCATCAACGTTTTATAAGAAACTGCCTTCAGCGTCGTATAGTGCGGCTTTTAGAGCTTTTAAAAAATCCGATGAAGTAAGCACCGGTGGAGGTACAAAAGCAACGAAGTTGTACCTTGCAAAAACGGCTATGGAGTTGGGACAAATGGACGAAGCTCGTAAATACGTTGACGAGGGTTTTCTGTTGACTGTTACTACAAAAGATGATGAAGAGCATCAGGATGAGTTAATGAAGTTAAAAAAGAAATTGGAAAATCAGAAATCCGTTTAATTATTATTGGTTCATTGAAGTAAAAGAATTGAGAAAAAGTTCTTTGCTTTTCCAATTTATCACTTTACTGTTGTTTAATTTGTTTTTTTTTCTAAATTTTAAAATTACAAACCCACATTGTAATGATGTAATCCAGTATTTATTTTTTTAATCTCTGAGTACAGTGCAGTGTTTCTTTTGAACTGTTGGATGATGGCATTTACGCTTTATTTGGTTTTCATCTTTGAATGTGAAACGCAGTTATTCATTGTGCAGTGTTATTTTAATTTCAAATTACTTTTTACAAACAGTACGAAATAAATTATGAACGTGTTGCTTTTAAGTTATAACATTGGACATGCAAAATACACTTTTTATTGTTCAGATGAGAATTGACGTTAAAGAAATGGTTGTATGAAATGCAGTGATAAACGACTTTTATTTAATAATTAAAATTAAAAAAAAAAGATTTAAACAAATTAAATTATTAACGTGGATGTTGACTTTGCAATGCTAAACGGCGATGCTTTGAGATTACGCATATCGTAAGCTGTCATGATCGTCCTGTGGAAAGGCAGAATCATCGACAGCATTTAATTTTGAAAGTCTCGGACAGTAACAACGAGGATATTATCCAGCATGTTTCCACAGTGAACGACTTTATTCATCGAGCTCGTCTTGAAGGAGGTAATAATTTTTTTTTATGCCAGCTATATATACCGCTGCTCATAATTGAATGAAATGCAGTGGATATGTTTCTGCAGTGGATGATATGCATTTAATTTTAAATATTTTTGAATTTGAAGTACTAATTCAGTGTTCACTAACTACTGGTGTACAAGTTTTGCAAACATTGCAGGCGTTGTGTTGATTCACTGCATGATGGGAGTGAGCCGCAGCGTTTCTCTGTCCATGGCGTACATCATGTCAGTTACGAATCTTGGTTGGCGTGACTCGTTGAATGTGATTCGCAATGCTCGCCGTCAGGCAAATCCAAATTTCCATTTCAGAAGGCAGCTGCACTTTTTTGAAAACACTGTACTTTATACAAAAAAGAAAAAAATACTTTAAAATTTAATTTTATCTGAATGTCTGAATTTGCTTACCAGGATCTTGCTGCGGAACGTCAACGAATGGCTGCTTTATTTACAAATGCAGAAAGTCTGCGCCAACGTGATATGGAGAAGTGTAAGCAGGCATTGGAGTCTTACAATCGATGGGTGGAATTCGGAGATCGGTTGCAAGATGAACAAGAATCTCTAGCTATAGATCGACTGAACGAATCAGGGAATCCTATACAATTTTTCCGTGATTAGTGTTTTTAGTGTTAATAACAGAATCATCTCATTATTTCACACGGATACTTTTTAAGTACAGATATTATTTTATCACATATAGCGACAGCTTAGAATTATCACAGTTGTTTTTTAAGGTATAGAAAGTGATAAATGTATACATATTTGTATATTTTATTGTCATATTTGATGCATATGTTTGCTATATTTTCTGCAATGTATTTTAGCAGACAATAATGTTCACTATTTATTGTTTTATAATAGTAGCTTGCAAAGTGTCATTGAAGCTTATTGTTAGTTTTACCAAAAAATTAATTAATCAATTATACAATGCAGCAACTGTTCAATTTATGCTGTACTCTGCATACTGAGAATGATATAATTTATTATTGTAACTTGTAGACGAAAGATTTTTAAACAACTGAAAGTCATCTTTAAAATTATTGTCATCTTTGTATTAAGGAATAATAGAATTTTCCAATTTTCAATCACGATATGCATATATAAACGTGTTGAAAATGATGAAGGAAATAAAATTTTGCTTGCAGCGATTTCATTTGGAAATGCTGTTCATTGAAAAGTGAAGCAAGTTGTTCAGTGATTATCTTTTGTAAAGTTGACGTGAAATTTTTTTGAAAAAAAGCTAACGATCATTCCATTGTGTATAAAAAGAAGCATTGAATTTGAAAATACATTTGCAAACAACAATTTATATTCAAAATTGAACCATCTACCGGAACTGTCAAGTACATTTTTTTTCCTTGTTGTTGTTTTGGAGAAGAATATTAAAATTTACTTATTCTAAAATTGTATTATTGTTTAATAATAATGATAATGATTCGACTGCAACAAATCACAGCACATATACACAAAATGAATTAACAGTAATAATAATAATTGTTATTATTATTATTATTAATATTATTATTATAAATAATAATGAAAGTGACAAATTTGTTGACTTAACTTGGAAAACCTAATTTTCGCCCAGATGACTGACCGGCTTGTGAATCATTTTACAACATTGTTGGCCATTTCTTGTCGTCGTAAAGTAAAAATGTCACACTTGAAAAATTGAATCACTTCAAAGAATCTTCATCATGATGATTCATATTGCCAATGGGGATTCGTCAATCAGCCGTGCCGATTTGCAAACTGGATGATCACTTCAAGTCACTTTCTTCAACGTCTGAATTTTCCACAACACCAACCATCAACGGGAAAATTATGAAATTTAATAAATTCATAACATCTTCATTGTATACTTGAAATTGTTGTTATTATTATTATTCAATTTTTATTTAGAAAATAATATTAATTTTTCTTTTTATTTTAACAAAATCTACAGAATGCAGGTAGCAAGAAAAACTGTATAATTTTAGATATTTGAATACATATATTTTTGTGTTTTACAATTTCAATAACATTTTCTGGAAATATTTGAGAACATTTTTACAGAATATATAAAAATTTACATTGATATAATTTGAAAAATTATTAAATTACAACAATTTCCAGTTTTTATACAGCAATAAATTAATTTGCAAGTATATATAGATATACATTTTTAAATGAAGTTTGAAATATTAGAATGATGCTGTCAGTTTGTGAAACATGTTAATTGGTTAATTGGTTTTGAACTTAAAAATTAAAAAAATGCGGTTAAAGTATGTTTAAATTTAAAGTTTGAAGTTGCATTGTTTTTGAAATAAAATATTTAAGATTAAAAATGCAAACTAGTTAAAATTTTCAAGGTAATGGCATACTGACATGCATGTGCTCACGTTCAGTGTTATTTGTTAAACAAAAGCAATACTCACAACTGCTATTTTAGCATTTCACAAGAAAAAAAAACTTAATCTTATCTAGTTATTGAAACCGAATTATTGTTTTATTGGAAAAAATTTTAATTCTTCAATAAGATGAATTTTAAACAACAATACATATTGCATTGAATGATGTGGATTTGAATATTGCAGCATTATATTTTTTGCATCTTCTTGTTGCAATATCATATCAATAAAATACGAAATTGATGATCAAAATGATTTTTTAAATATAATTGTGCAAAATTGACCAATGCATGCAAAAATATTCGAACAAATTTCTATTGAAAATTAGATTGTCAATTTCAAATTTGTTAAACTGTTGGATGATCATATATTTTCTTAGATGTTTTCAATTAAATTAAAAAAAAAACAATTTCAATTTATCGTTTTCGGTCAAAGCAATTTGGGTAACCTAGTGGATTGCTCTGAATTTTGGAAATAAAAAAAAAGAAAACCAAAAAAGCTGTCAAACATTGTGCTTTACAATTCAGTTCAAACTGAAACCTCAATAGCGCCATTGACACAGGCCAAGCCCTTTTCATGCGGTACACAATAAAGGGACCTTTGTATGATCAATTTTCCTCTGCGTGCGTTTCAATATTTTCAAACCAAGATCAAATTTGTAATAATTTCAAGGTTAGTTTATGCTGAGAAACGTGAGACAATTTTTCGACAGACCTTGATGACAATTTTCATCTTTTACATTTTACATCTCACAAATCATCCACAAACTAGATGTGTATATTCTTTCATTTATTCAGGCTAGCTTAAATTTCTGACATTTCTTGTACAAATTTTTCCATACTTTTGTCCTTCATTTTACAAATATATTAATAATCTCCTACGCATGCATGAAAGAGGGTGGGGGGTGGGTGTTTTTATGTAATAATGATGTTGTGTAAAAAAGAAATCTACGGTAAGGTTGTTTTTTTTTTTTGAAAAAAATATAACATTCTTTGACAAACAGTCAAGTTAGCATGTGGGCTGAGGATTAGTCATTTTGAAGGCACTGGTGGCAATTTCTTGTTGGTCCATTTTCTGGAGCAGCTCACTATTTGTTCCACTTTAAATCGTTCGTTTCAAAACGCGACTGCCATATCAAGATTTTACCGTAAGCCAGAGTGTGCCATTTTTCAGTTCTTCTGCACGCATTCAACGTTCTCTGCCAGCTTGCTCTTGCGCTTTTACCGCACTTACTCCACTGCCGGCAACATCAAGCTTAAATGAGCTACAAATTCAGCATTCCAAACTGACTTACAACAAATACAAAAACTACAATGGTAATGGCAAGTTGCCTCTTCATCCTGCCTCTTCTTACCTCTTTAGGTATGTATTTTTTTTTTAAATTTACTTGTTCAATTTTTATTATTTTTACACATCTTTTAATGATTATTAATGACCAATCTGCTTAAATAAAACCTATATTATTATAAATGCACATTACATTGCAATTACAATTCAATTTCATCATTACAATGCAACTCGTATCATGTGTTCAGCAATCAACAAGTACAATAGAGCATATGGTTTTCAATTTTCTGAGGTCAACACATTAGAATAGTAAATGAATGGTCAGCTTGACCTACCAGCTGAAGATATAATTATATGATACATTTCTGCATGCGCATGTGTATGCATGTGCATCTTCGTCGTTTTGGTCGGCAGAACGTGGCAGAATACGTTCAAGGTCCGCATGAAAATGTAGAACTGGTCAGTGTGGTCTTTGCTGGTCAAAAACCTGCACAGGACGCATCTTTATTTCAGCTATTCCACAGTGTTATACACTTCTGACGGCATCAATTAGAAAAGAATAGATTTGTCTGATTTCCACGCCCCATTTATGCTCAGCGCAAGCAGAGAGTAAACTTGACAAATGAAAATAAAAATTCTGATGTTCTAACTGAAATGATGCAACAACATAGTAGAATATGAGAAACAGAAATTACAAGTGCACTTTATATATATACATACATGCATATATACATATATATATATATGTATTGGTAAAAATTTTCAATGCTTTTACGATGCTGCCTGCATTCTTTCAATGGTGACAATTTCCATTGTAAAGTTGTCCTTCACAAGTGTGAACAGCATCACTTGGGATACATCGACGAAGAAAGGGAAGGAAATAATAAATAACCAATTATAGGAATTTGAGGAGAGCGCTGTTTGTAACACTTGGATGAACTTTGTATCTATTCTTATAACTTTGATTTCTTACTAAAACTTCGATACGCATATTGACGATATTTTATGTAAGGGACTTTTATTGAACAAAAACTGCAAAATAAAGTCAATTTTAATGATACAGTAGAACTCGGTTATAACGATCTCGGTTATAACGATGTCTCGGCTATTGCGATAGAAATAAACTTAACCATAAATCTATCAATAAACTAAGTACATGTATGCAAACTCGGTTATAACGATACTCGGTTATAACGATCGAAATCTCTGTCCCCCAAGCCCATCGTTATAACCGAGTTCCACTGTATTTACATTTAAGCCATTTAGCTTAGCGGTTTCTTTATTAAAATTGCTTGGTGTTTGTCAAATATAACAAACTATTCAAACTTTAATAAGTTTTGAAATTGCGCTGGAACATTATAAATACTCTGTCTTATTCTGAGATATCCCAGACTTTAATTGACTTTAAATATTTTTATGAAATAAACAATATGATTCATTATATGTAACATAAATGTGCGTGTGTGTAAGAAGAAATATTTAATATATATTTACAAGTAAGTAATTTTGTTCAGTTGAACAGATCTGGATAGGTTGCTGTGTTTTTTTTTATTAAGAATGCTTTATTTTATATAATGTACAACAAACAGTTCAACATTTTAATCAAACCTGTGACTTTATTGCTAAACATCTCTAAAATAAAAACTGTGGCAAACAGGCGTATGCACTAAAATTTAGGCACTAAAATACCTTTTGACCGGGTTGTAAAGGTCGCGGTTGATATTATTGAACAATGGCGATTTATTTTATCTGAGCTTTTTTTAAATGATGAAGTAAAATTCCAGTTTGAAAATTGTTTGTGTTCTCAAAATTATTTAAATATGACTTGACAATTATGACAATATCATAACACAAGAAGATAAAAAATATTTTTTCTGCTAACGTATTAAATGTTTGCTGTTAGTTCATTTTCAAGGTTAAAAAGTTTTTATTTACAATTGGTTGTTCTGCTAGAAGCAAAATAATAAAATTAACAACAAAAGATAATAAAAGTTATAGATTAACATGACTTACAAATGTCATTATTAATCAATAAAAGGTCCAATGTTGGAATGAACTAAAAATGAAATAAAAAAGAATACTATTTTCATAATAAATACACGCTTCACTTAATGCAAATATGTATCAACTACATAAATGTAATATATTTTCTTAAATTTACTTATAATTAAATCTGCATTTACTATATTTGTGCATATTAATTTTTAAGGCTCTGTGATTCAAAATTGCGTAAATAAATTTTAAGCTTGTTATACTGTAATTATTTATTCTATTTTAGTCTCTGCTCAGTATAGTGATAATTCAGCTTGGTCTCCTGCCACCCAACATAACAGTCATGGTTGGAGTGCACAAAACTGCTCAGCATATTACACTACAACTTCACCTTCACCACTTTCCCATGTATGCCAGAACTGGAATAGTCAAGCAAGCAACCCGTTTGAAAAATTTTTTGGCCCTATTCCTGGTGTTGTTCGACCAGAATTTCGTGTGCCATGCAATGTTAAAGACCCGTTAGCATGTAATGCTTCATTGTTTGAAGTTTGCACCTTCAATCAAGGAGCTTATGGATGTACATGCCCACCTAATTTCTCTCGATTACCGGACGGACGTTGTAAAGGTAATTATTTAAGTTGTACAACTAACTTTTTAATAATTTAAGTGTTTTTTGAAAGCAATATTTTATAAGTTCATTTCCATAAATTTCACACTGCAAAACAATCATCATTAAAAATGATTTTTTGTATATGCTTCTTGAAAAATAAATTTATTTATATTGTAACATTTATATTGAAAAGGTATTTATGCTTTTTAATATGGTGTGCACATTTTAGTTGCTAACGAATGCTACGAACCTAGCATGAACGATTGTTCACATAATGCAATCTGCATCGATGAGATTGAATCATATCGCTGCCAGTGCAAGCCAGGTTTTACAGACGTATCTCCAGATCCGTCTAGGTTGCCTGGAAGAGTATGCTTACAAGGTAAATTACTTTAATCGGAGAAATAATCTTATGTGTTAACATTCATTAACTGAAATGGTAGCTCTAAGAACTTAAGAATTTAAAACCTCATCTACAAATGCTTATTTTTTAACCTTTGATTTAAGAGTATAAATTTAGCGCGTTCATTTAGTTATAACACAAATATTGTTATTTATATGTTACGACTGTAAATTATTCTGTATATTGTTCAGTGGAAGATCAGTGCAGCCATCCAGCACATTATAACATTGACTGTGATAAGCATGCTACTTGTCAAAATACTCCTCATGGATTCACTTGTGTTTGCAATCCTGGATATGTGGACACATCTGAGCTGGTGAATCTGAAGCCTGGTAGACGTTGTTCAAAAGGTATGGTAGTATGACTGTTTTGCAACTGAACAATAATAATAAACATGATTTGACTATCATCCAAAATATTGATAGTATTTCATATTGTTTTAATTTTAATTTAATTTTTCATGTTATGCTTTCAGAAGTAAATGAATGTGCTAATCCTTCTATGAATGATTGCTCACCAAACGCAACTTGCATCGATACGAAAGAAGGCTATACGTGTCGCTGCAAGCCAGGTTACATTGATGTATCAATGAATGTCGGTTGTTACCCTGGACGAGAATGCCGCTTGCCAGCTGAAACATCTGCTTCAGAACGTCAGTGTGATCCTAGAGATTCTAAATCATGTCCAAATGGAGAAATCTGTGAATTTTCTGGAGGATTGTATCGATGCACATGTCCTAATAAAGCGGCAAGATTAGAAAATGGTCAATGCGCAAGTAAGCAGCTCATATTATGCTTTTACTATAAATATTTTTTTATTTCTAATACATATAATTTTTTATTTACAAGAAATTTTTTATGGCTTAGTTAAATACCAAAAATTAACAAACAATACGTGACCTACAATGAATACTTTTGACTTTTTAAATAAAGAATGCCTTTTTTCTTTGAACATTTGAACAAAATTAAAAATGTGACAGCTGTTCATTTTTCACTGATTTAACCTCATTTTACAATGCTTCACATTTTGCATGAAGTTTTTATGCTATAACTTTTTTACAGATGTGTTTTGTATTAAATAAGCACAAATAAAAAGCAATATATTTCAAACAATTGAAGTAACAACAAAATGATTGTTTTTTTTGAAGTGTTGAATTTATTTCCATTTACTTTTTGAAACTCAGAAAATGTGCTATTCTATATATGAAAACAGCTTGGTCTTAAATTTTTATAAAATCTTTTGTTTAAATTCTTTTATGTGCTTTAGCTGCAAAAAATTGCCAAACTGAAAAAGTAGATTGTGATCCAAACGCTGACTGCATAAATCTAGTCAACGGATATACCTGTCAGTGCAACCCTGGCTTTCGAGACGTCTCACCGGATCCTGTAAGAAAACCTGGAAGAAAATGCTCTCAACGTAAATAAATTTAATAAATACTTTCTGCGGAACAAATCTAACAGGGCTTTTTTAATTTAGTCATTAATGAATGTGCCATACCATGGATGAACAAATGCTCACCGTTTGCTGAATGCATAGACACTCCTGAAAGTTATTTATGCCAGTGCAAACATGGATATGTGGACGTCTCTTCTACTTATGGTCTTCCACCGGGACGACAATGCTCGAATAGTACTTTATTTTTTGAATTTTTTGCAACTTGACATGACATTTATTCTTTTAGCTACAAAAATGTGCGCCAGACCAGAAACAAACTCTTGTGATCCAGAAGCAGTTTGCATTGACAAACCAGATGGATATATTTGTGTTTGTCCTGAGGGTTATGTAGACGTTTCTAGCAATGCAAAATTGCAACCTGGACGCGTTTGCACACTGCGTACATGCATTTATTTTTAGTTATACTACAATTCATATTATAAATAATATGGTATAATTCATTTTAGAGACATTGTGCCCTACTCAGCCAACAGACTTAGTTTTCCTCATCGATGGATCTGGAAGTATTGGAACAGAAATTTTCTACAAATATGTAATGCGTTTTGTGCATGAGTTTGTCACACTTTTTGACATTAATGAAGACCGAACACGTGTTGGAATTATTCAATACACTGGACAAGTGAAGCCAGAATTTTATTTGAATCAACACAAAAACATTGATCAGTTGCAACAAGCTATAAGAAATATCCGCTACGTCGGTGGCTTAACAAAAACAGGTGCTGCACTGCAGTTCATGACTAAAAATACCTTTACAACTCAGATGGGTGCTCGAACTCGTGATCCCAATGTGTACAAAATTGGCGTAGTCATCACTGACGGAAGGGCCCAGGACAATGTAAAAATTCCAGCAGATGAAGCTCGACGCCATAATATTTCTTTGTATGCTGTTGGTGTAACTAATCATGTTCTGGAATCTGAACTGGAACAAATAGCAGGAAGCAAGGACAGATACTTTATAGTGGGAACATTTGCAGAGTTGAATACTCGACTTCGAGCGAAAATTCAAAAAGAAATGTGCAAAGGTAGTATTTAAGCTTATTTTTTAATTTATTTTTATTATACCATTTTAATTTTGAAATTTATTTTTTTTATCTGGAAGTGCAAAATCAATAATGCAAGAGTTGCATTGTTTTACTTTTAAAATTAATTAGCAAGATGATTTTGAAAGGAATTTTAAATTTATAGTTCTTTTAAATAAGTTAAGCTGAAATTATAGTAGTTAAAGCATCAACAAAAACTGTATTGAAAAAATATCCTAAAACATATTTAGAAAGTGATGTTGCATCCTTTCCACCATCACGACCATGTGCTGTGCCTGAAAATGAAGTGCAAAATCCTTGTGATAGAACGCTTAACCAAGTTTGCATGCAAGGAAAGTGCGGTTGTGGATATGGATTTTGCAAAAATTTAAAGACTGGAGAATGTGGTAAATATTTTATAATATCACTTGAGTGGCATTTATAAAAATTAAAATTTCAAAAATATTAGGACTATTTTTTTATTTTTTCATGATTTCAGTTCTTTATTTTTATTTGCTCATTTTAGAATATGAAATATATAATTTTAGAGATAACAGAATTAATTGGTATTATCAAAACATGAATTTTATTCTTTGATAGGATTTTCATCATGCAATCCTGAATTACCTACAAGCTGTCCGTTTCCAACTGTGTGCAAAAAAACTATCTATGGTGATGCAAGATGTGCATGCCCAGATGACCACATCTGTCATCCGTCTGAAAATACATGTGGTATGTAAAATTTTACTTTGTAATTTTATTAGTAATAAGCATATTATGTGCTTCTAATTTAGTAAAAGTGTCACATTCTTACCAGTGCTCAGCAAATGAAGATTACAACTATGCTACAGGAAAATGTGGTAATAATATATGAATGTGAAAATGTTAAAATCAAAATTTAACATTATAAATTATAGAACCAAAAGGATCATTCTGTAAACCTATTTGTGATCCAAGGAAAAAAGAAGTTTGCCTACGAAATCGACACGATCCATCCAAAATGTCATGTCAGTGTCCTGAAAAACATTTGCGTGATCCCAACACAGGAATATGCAGTAAGTATTAATATATGTTTGTTTTTATTTACGTAATCATAAATTTCTCTATGTTTAAAGCTGTTGATGAATGTGCTCATCAGTTGCATGACTGTTCTCCACATGCTACTTGTACGGATACATTTGACAGCTATATTTGCTCCTGCCTTCCCGGATACATTGACAAAAGCCGTGATCCAATTCGTGAACCCGGACGAATTTGCGAGAAACGTATTTATTTCTTCTGTAAATAATATTTATAATTTTTTCATTGATTTAATATATGCAGCTTTAAATCCGTGTGAAAGTGGAAAGCATAACTGCTCTCCTGATGCTCTTTGTTTTCCAACCGCCACAGGAGGCTTTACATGTCAATGTCGTGATGGCTATTTAGACATGTCACCTAATTTGAAACAAAGTCCTGGCTTGGTTTGCAAGAAAAGTATGTTAAAATCAAATTAATTTCTAAAAATAATCAAAACTTTATCTTCAGAGGTTAATGAGTGTGCAGATCCCTCTTTAAATAACTGCTCAGAAAATGCAGAATGCACTGATACAGATACAGGATATTTGTGTCATTGTAAACCTGGTTATAGAGATATATCACCGCTGCAATCTCCAGGTCGAAAATGTGTACCAGGTAGTTATACATTCTAGCACATAAGTAATACATGTATGAAGTAACATAATTATAGATGTTTGTCAATCGCCGGATAAAAATGATTGTTGGCAAGGCAGGTGTCGCACTACTGATGCTGAAAGCGGCCAATATACTTGTGAACCATGCCCATCTGGATATATGGACAAATCTCCAAATCCTAATTTACCTGGTCGCTTATGCGTCCCAAGTATGCTTATAGTCCTAAGTATTTTTTAAATGAATTATTAATTATATAATTCAGAGAAAAGCCCGTGCTCTGATCCAAGTAGAAACGACTGCAGCCATTATGCATGGTGTCTAGAAGTTGGTGAAGAAAATTATTCTTGCAAATGTCGTGACGGATTTGACGATGTTTCACCAAACCCATCTCAGTACCCCGGTCGAGTATGTGAGCCAGGTAAATTCGTTTTTTATGTTTTTATTTAAAAGCACCTTTGAAACTAAACTACCAGCCTAATGATCATAATGACATAAGTTACAAAAACAAAAGCTTTAATTATTAGTAATTATGAAAAATGAAAGCATCATAAAATCAATTTAATTGTAAGTTTACTAGCAATTATGCAATATATGCTTTGCAGCCACAGATCCATGCCGTGATAATAGAATGAATGACTGTGATCCTCACGCCTTGTGTGAAAAATCTGGACGTAGCTATAGTTGCACGTGCAAAACAGGCTATTTGGATACATCTCCGGACAAAGCACGAGCACCTGGACGACAGTGTACTCAACGTATGTTTGAATATTCAATAATACAGACAATTACAGAAAATGCATGATCTTCCTGTAAAATGTTTAGTTGTGAACGAATGCGAAAATTTCCAAA
Source organism: Trichinella papuae (assembly GCA_001447755.1). Lineage (NCBI taxonomy): Eukaryota > Metazoa > Nematoda > Enoplea > Trichinellida > Trichinellidae > Trichinella > Trichinella papuae. The sequence continues at coordinate 110,069 of JYDO01000046.1, forward strand.
TGAACAACTGCAGCCGTTATGCAAAATGTATTGATAAAGAAATTGGTTACACTTGTGAGTGTCTAGAAGGCTATCATGATACAAATCCACAGTCACCAGGAAGAGAGTGCAGTTTAGGTAAGTAGTTTGTGAATAATGTTTCATCATATCTTAATAATATTATTTTGAAACTTTTAAAGTAATAAATGAATGCGAATCATACAATTTGAACGACTGTCACCCCAATGCTATTTGCACGGATTTGCTAGTTGGATACAGTTGCAAATGTAAACCACCTTATGTCGATCATTCACCAGATCCCCAAAGGCCAGGGCGTATTTGCAAATGTAATTTATTATAGAAAAAACTAATAAGAATTTGTGGAAATTACAAATGCATATTTTATAGATAATGAATGCAGCGATCCAAATTTAAATGACTGTGATCCAAATGCTGAATGTCAAGATACTGAATCTTCATATGTATGCTTTTGTAAAGAAGGTTACAAGGACATGGATCCATCAAGACCTGGAAGAAACTGTTTGCAAAGTACCAAATTTAAAATAATCAAAACTTTAAATAAGGCATAGGAATATTTTTTAGTTTCAACTCCTCCTCCTGTCACAACAGAAGCTCCCTGTGATATACAGTGTGGAACTAAGCTTTGTTGTTCAAATCGAGGTGAAGTGTGCTTACGTGGACAATGTTCATGCCCACCTGGCTTCGGTCGAGCAAACAGCTATGATAATTGCCGCCCAGTTGATATTGTTACTATCCCTGTTATTGTGAATCGTCTTGGTGAAAGCCCCCTTGTTTGGTCTAGTACATTTTCTGACTCAGATCATCCACGTTTTGTGGAAATATCTGACTTATTTTCTAAAGGAGTATGCTTCACAATTTTTATCAGTTTGAATCACTAAGGTTTGTTTTAATTTTAAGGTAGGAGAAGCTCTAAGCTCTACTGACGTTGAACCGGCCTATATTAATACCCAAGTTCTGGAAATTAAAAACTCTCATCATATAAATTCTAAATTACCCGAAGGTCTTCTTGTTGACGCTTCCATTCAAATGCAGCGTGGTGGACCTCCCGCAGAAGTTGTTTGCAGACAACTTCAAGCTAGCATAAAGAATGCTGGTGACATCATTGGAAAAACACAGCTGCACACCCCAGAGTCATTTGACATCTGTCGTAAGTGACATTACAAACTATAACAATGCATGCAAATGAGAACATAAAGTGGTTGTTTTAAAACTTGCAATATTTTCAAGTTAAATTTACTGTAGTTAACAATAAATCAAAAGTAATAGTTAAGTTTTTAAGTTTATTGAGTTACAATAGCATAAATACGAAATCAAAAAACTCAATTTAGGTCCGATGATTCCAAAACAAATGCCCCCATCTTGTGGAGGACTGACATGCAATGAGGATCTTGGAGAAGTTTGTATTGGTGAACAGATTTGTGCTTGTCCTTATGGAAAAGGCCGTCATGATCCACATGATCACTGCCAAGGTCTAATCTGATTTAAAGCATATGCTTTATAGCATAATAAAAAGTTTATTTTAGATGTAGTTGCAATTAACCTGCCACTGCTAGTTAAAAGAAAAGGATCTCAAACATTACAGTTCAACAATGCATATGGAGACACGTCCAGTCCAGAATATCAAAATATTGTCAACACATTCACAGATGGAGTACGTTTGTTTCTTTATAAACAAGACATATATAGCTTTAGTAAATCCCATAACGCCCAAATCACTGAATATAGTGCATTTAAATACACTTTAATCTGAATAATCAGATTAATTCCCATCAATATTAACAATGTGAAATCTAACTGATATAAAATTCATTTAAAAGCAAAACTATTCTTAAACAAAACGTTTTAATTGCATTACATGTTTCACAACAGTAGTTTAAACGCTCATAAAAAATTTAACTGCTTTTGAAAACTTAGTCTTGAATCTAACTGAAAAGGAACTTCTTTTAGATAAAGCGTGCATTTGCTCGAACAGCTATTTATCCACAATATACTGGAAATGAAGTGCGTGATATTCGCGATCCACGAACTATGAATTCGACATGGAATGATGGACTTTGGTTTGAGTTTACAACATACTTTTTGAAAGGATATGAGCCCAGTCCTTCTGAAGCCTATAATCATCTTCTTGGTTCAATTTTGGAAACACATTATTCAATTGGTGGCACTGATTTGTATATCAATGAGTATCAGCCACCATTTGCTTGCTATCAACACACCTGTGACTCCCGCTCTATTATAATAGATCGAGGAGATGGTGTGTGCGCTTGCAAATGTCCTGAAGGATATGTAGATAGAAACGTTGTCCATCCTGGAACCAAATGTGTTCCCATGATAGGTATAATGTTTCACTATACGTTTTACTGTTAATGCTTTATTTAACTTAATTGGAAACAATGCGTTTTATTTAAAACAACTTCTAATGTTAATATATGATATATTATAATTTAGTGACTACACCCCGCATTACAACCCCTTTTCCTAACTGTGGAGACAACTATTGTTATTCATCACTTGGCGAGATGTGTCATAACGGTGAATGTGTATGTCCACCTGGAATGAGCCGTCGTTTAGAAGGACAGCCATGTATCCAAGTCGACACTTTCACTATACCCATTGTGGTAGACCGCTGGGCATCCATGCCATTGCAATGGAGTACCGTTTATGAACATCCAGATGATTCGAGATTCATAGAAATGCACAATGTTTACCTTACTGCGGTAAGCATGAGCAAATAAGGCAAGATTTAACCACTAAACTAATTTGGTTATTAGGTTGGACAAGCAGTGAAATCTTTACCAGAAACAGATTCTTCTACTGTTAGCTTCAGTGTTGATCAGATAAATGATCCTTCGAAAACCTATTCAAATGTAGGTTCTGGTCTGCTATTCAACACTACGTTTGCCGTCAGTCCAGGAGCTACTAATAAAGAAGAGTTTTGTAATACGTTTATGCAAGGAATAAAAGAATCTGGATATAAGATTGGCAGTTCACAGTTGCATGTGGATGAAAATGTTGATCCATGCAGTAAGCATTCCACTTTCTTAGTCTTTCTAAACAGACCGTTTTAAACTTTAAAATTTATAAATAAAAATCATATTCTTTTACCAAAATACATATTTTAGAACCTCCGCCTAAACCAAAATCTGAACTTCCTTGTGGAAAATTAGTTTGCAAATCTTCACTTGGTGAAGTTTGCATAGGCAATCGCCTCTGTGCTTGTCCTTTCGGATTTGGAAGAAAACATGAAAATGATCCTTGTATAGGTATGCAAGTATACTTCATGAATCTAAATTATTAAAAGAAGTTTTTTAACAGAAACAATACCCATTTCATTGCCACTATGGGTAATTCGTCGAAATCAAGATCCACTGTACTTTGGCAAAAATTATTCAGACAGCAACAGCCCACTGCGAAAAGAAGTGGTTGACATGTTTGAAACTGGGGTAAGAAAAAAATTACAACAGAAAAATGTGTAAATAAATGTTATATTTAGGTGAAACGTGCTTATGATAGAACCCCCTTAAATAATAATTTCCTTGATGTCGCTGTACGAGATATTTCTAATCCGTCATCAGTAAACTCTACATTTGGAAAAGGACTGTGGTTTGATTTTATTGTACATTTCACTCCAGCTCCATCGCTTACAGCTCAGGAAGCGCATACACAGCTTTTGGATTCTATCAGAGGAACCGCTTATTCTATTGGAGGAACAGAACTGTATATTAATGAATGGCAACCGTCTATTGCTTGCTACAAAAACGATTGCTTCAAAGGAGGTATCTGCATACCTCTGGCTGATGGAGGTTACACTTGCAAATGCCCAGCGAACTATGAAGATAAGCAACCACGAAATCCGGGACGACAGTGCTCCATTTGTATGAGATATTTTGATGTGATATATATGTGTGTGTGTTTTCAATCTAGATATATTTTTAGTGGTAAATCCATGCTCAGACCCTGCGCTAAATAACTGCGATCCAAATGCTGAATGTGTTTTTCTTTCTAATGGTCAGTATCGATGTGAATGTAAAGCAGGATTTTCTGAACCACACGGTTTCATCGGAATGAAAGGAACAAACTGCGTATATGATCTTTGTGTTGATTTGCCATTTTGCAAAGAAAAAAATGCAACATGTGTTAACTATGGTGATCGAGCAGACTGTCAATGCTTGGATGGGTATTTAGACATTCGGAAAAGCCCTATCAATATCAGAGCACAGCTTGGTCTTGATGACGTTTTTTGTCTCAGTATGTTATCTCTCAGTCATTGAAACAATACCTTAAATCATTTATTTGTGCAGAACCACAAGATGTAGACAGATGTGCCCTGGGTCTTCATAACTGCTTACCTCCTGCTGTTTGCATTGGTGGTAGAGGTGATTCACCGCAGTGTCGCTGTCCAGATGGCACCATGATTTATGAAGGTGTCTTATGCCAAGAAAAGTTAGATTCCTGTGCTGAGTGCAATTATCATGGAGATTGTGTTTTTAAAGACAATCAGACATACTGCCAGTGAGTTTTATTTAGAGGTAAAATGACTAAATTTAAGATAATGCAAAATTTATTAGATGTCACGACTGGTACACAGGAGAAAAATGTACCACAGATGTGCGAATTATATTAGTCATCATTTTTGCCATAATATTTTTCCTGCTCACATTGCTCTGCTGCCTGTACTTTTGCTTGAAATGGTAAACTTTAATAAGAGTTACTTTTTAAATTTTTAATTAATGTTAAATTAATTAATTAATGTTAAATTATTTCTTTTTTCAGCCATTTTATTAGAAACCGTGGTCTGGTTTATCGTGAGATGGGTGGAAGCTCTGGAAGCGAAGGCTTATCTGCCGGCTACGGTAGAGAATCTGACTTCTACACTGACTTTTCTATCCCACGAGCTAAACTGAAAGATCATCCGATGAAAGGATATGGTAAAGATAAATGAAAATCCGTTTTATCATTTATATTTAATCAAAATGTTTGCAGCAGCTGAAGCAAGCCCAGATCGGCGGATGATGCAATACCTGGATTCCGCTGGACAACACGCGGGTGATGAACAACTTGGATCAGAGACCATTGCGTTTTCTGACGTGCTCCAGGGAATACCCAGAAGAGGTGCAGGATATCGAGATGATATGTCTGAGTCAGAATATTCATCAGGGTCTTATCAAGAAGAGATTCAAAGAAGAGTAACGAAAGATACAAAACGCACAATTACAACCAAGACTATTCATGGTGCTGGCAATACAAAAGCTGTATTTAATGTATATCCACCTGAAAATATTGAAGAAGTAGGTTGACACAGATAAAATTTTCATTTCCAACCTTAGCGCATGAGACAGGAAATATGAAAACAATTTAAAGGACATTTAATTTCAAAGCATTTATTTATAAGTTTCAGCATGTAACCTTTCAAAATTATTTCAGTGCTAAATAAATGACTTCATTTAGGGAAAAGCTTCTGAATCTCAATCTGCAATGAAAACCTTCAGTTCACAGAAATGCATAACCAACGCATTTGATGTAAATAATTATACCTGAAATACCAATTATTATACTTGAAAAAGTAGCGTTTTGTTTTATTGTAGGATGAGCAAGATTTTTCCAGCACGGAGTACGATGAAGGAGAGTCAGAAACATCTTCTCAATGTGTACTAGGGGTAAGCTTTATTGCACAATATTATTATTCTGTTGCTGTGCTGTTCTTACCATTTTTAAATTCAAATTCATCATTTATAAAATTTCAATTTATAGCAGTATATATATTAATGAAAAATATTTAAAGATTATAATGTGAAAAGTATGCTTTCTTATGTTTTTCTGCATTTTGTAGGAAACGTTTGACACAAAAACCTCTGCTAAACAAACTCATCAAGTGGTTCCAGATGCTGACGGGTATGGTGGTGTGGAACGTTTCATCAGTCAAACTAGCACAACAACAAAATCAAAGCACACTCAGCAACATTAGATAAAAATCCTGACAATGCCATTAACGCAGTGCAACTAAGTATTACTATTGTATTTTATAATGACTACTGTATCAGAATGCATGTTAATTGATGTTGAAGCAGAAAGGTGCACCCACTTTATCTGTTTAATTAGCTTCCTTACGGCTATTAAACCGGTGCAATGGTGGAAATTAGTAATAGCCTTTTGGAAGGCTATGATAACCTTTAGCAGCTTTTTATTTTATGTGTATCATTATGGGATATGTCGCAATGCATGATTAACACGTTTAAATTGCATATTAAAGTCTTTATTAAAGTTCAACTGGCATGCATTCAACTGGAAGGATATTATACGGTACCAACAGGAGCTGTGGATACTGCCTTTTCTTTTTGTGTTTTTAGATTTAAATAATCTGGATCAACGCTCATTATTCGAGCAAGCAAAAAAGCGTGCAAGTAAAATATCAGCTTTCGGAAATCAGTGCAGTCTAAGTCCTGCATAAAAAATTATTCAATAGGGAACTACTAAGTTTTCAACAGTTTACCAATATGTGTTGGTTGTTTTCAAACTTCTTATTGTAAAACACCAATCGAATTCGCAATTTGCCATCATCCGCAGAAGATTGCAACTCAGAAAACTTGTACCATCGAAGATATTTCTATAATTGCATACAATGTATCCTATTATAAAAATTAAACAATTATTACTTTTGTCGGGACATCATACATTCCTATCCCATGTCGAATATCAAATATTATAGCGGACGGACGGTCTTCCATGGCACAAGCAAATGTATATGTCTAAAAAAGTGGTCGTAAAAGTGGTAAATTAAAAAAATTATTTACTTCGAGTTTATTAATAGCATAATAAGTGCAGCGTTGCCAAGCTCCACGTAGCTGAACAAATTGATCTGATGATTCAACGCTTAAATACAAACTTTCTCCATAGGCTGTTTCAATAATAAAGCAATGCTCTCGTTTACCAACTTTTTCATGTTCCTAAAATCATTATAATTTTGATGCATGTCTTAAATAGTATTAAATAGTAGTAAAATAGATATTACTTTTAAATCTCTAAATCGTGTCTCTAATATCTTCTGGCAGGTTAAAGAAGATTTCAATTCTTCAGCGCTCAGCTATTACATAAAATTATTGTACAAATAAAATTTTGTGTTTAATAAAATATTAATTTTACTGGAGGTGTTTCGAACAAATAAAATTCATTTCCTTTCAGCATCACAAATCTAGGTTCCCATGTTTTGAGGAAATCACCTGATTCTGCATTTGTAACATTCACTCTTTCACACAACCATCCAAGATAAACAATCTAATTACAACGGAATCATCAATAAAGAAAAAACTGTAAATATAAAACTTTCTAACCAGCTCGTCCGGATGCAAATATTTATTGGACAATTTAATGGATTTATTGTTTAACTCAGAAATATGGCTGTCGATGTAGCCCACCCACAGCGATAAAACTTTTGGGTCTTCACAATGAATGACTCCACTACTTGAGCCATCGACAGAACGAACTTCGAATCCATTGGACCTTAAATATAAGTTTTTTTCAATATGAACATCAGAATTGTCTTTTAAACCTGAGTTTGTCTGTTCCCCAGAGGTAACGAGTTATGTAAGCCATCTGCAAAGGAAGGATGACAAAGTTCTTCCATCCTTTTGGAGGTTGAATGTCAGAAGCTACGTTTACTAAAGAAATAAAATTTTCATGATCAGATGCTTGACTGATTTTATCTCCGTTGCTTCCATTTCTACGACTGTCTGTAGATATTGTGCCTATTAAAAAAAAATTATAAAAATAATTGCATTTAATGGAAATCTTTAGCATGCCTTTGCACAAAAACTGAGCCATTCCGCTGTTGAATTTCACTTTCAGTTTTACTTCAGAACCGCTGTCATGCAGCATTTGGACTACTTCATCATGTGTCTTGCCTTCTACAAGTTCATCGTTGATCTATAATGATAGCTCAATTATAGCTTATTTTCCAAATATTACAATACGTTACCGCAATAATGGTGTCACCAATAAACAGAGGAGCATCTGAACAACCTGAAATAATAAATCACTTAAGCTGGCATTATATTATTACTGCTTTACCTATTTGTATTGTGCAGTACAGCACTTTTTAAATAATCACTATTAACTACAGAATCATTAAATTAAAATTTTATACAAATTAATTACGCAATCAATTTTATTAAGTTAATTTAACCAGTTAACCAGCTTTAATTATTTATTATTCATTTTTTACCTAATAATAATTTAAGGAATAAATATTTTAAAAATTTATCGTTTAAATATTAATTTAATAGATGTCAGCTAAGATTTTATAAACATACAGTTATTTTACATAAACATATTCTGAATACTTACATAATTGCATTTCTGATATCTTAGACACAATAATGGGAACTTTGCAAGATCCATCTTCACCACCCTAAAATTAGCTTATTTTTTAATTTTATATTATACTTAATTATTATTCAACTTTCTTTAATTGAGAAACCAAGTCCACCATCTGGATGACGAGAAATGGTAACAGTACGTATTGATTCAGTCAGTCTCTCTAACTCTGATGAACCAAATGCCTTTGGCAATTGCACAGTTAAGGTTTCCGGAGTAAGTTCTATGCGAGCTGGATAGCCAAAACCTTTATTATCACTCAGCAATACTAATCCGTGATAAAGCTGTAAAAAATATATTATTATTTTACTAACTTTATTGTTTAAATTTTTTAATTAAAATTTAATTCTAATCTACTTAAGATGCAAGATATTCTTTTTAAAACTACCATTGCTTAATGCTAAAGTCAAAAACATTAAATTTGCTTAAATCACATCTAATTTAAAGTATAAACTTTATTGACGATACAATTTTAAACTGATTTTTCAGCAAACTAACCTCATCAGAACGATATATTTTTGTTCCTGGTAATTCAAACGATGAATATATGTCTCCATAAACTTTAGGCTTCAGACTTCTAGAGATTGACTTATAGGATGTTCTGGAACTCAGAGTAGATCCACTTCTAGCGGTTTCACGACTGGAACTTCTATGCGGCATGTCACTTTAACGTTCACTCTCGTCTAGTGATGAGATATTTGACAGAAAGACTATGAAATTGAAAATGGCGTTGCATTTTAAATGGCATCAAAATTTTACGAGAATCATGAGCGATTGACTTTTAACAGCTGTTTGGACTCATTTGTCAGAGAGTTTAATTCACTGCTTCTATTAAGCAACTAAAATTACTTAAAAATTACTTCTTCAATGTTCAATGCTTGAAGCATAAAAAACAAAAACACATATGTCCAAGATTAAATAAATTACTGCAGTAATTTAATGTATAAATTTAATGTAAGCATAAAATTGAAGCGAACTTTTTTCTTTTTATATATCTGATGTTTAACATTTTACTTTTTTTTCTAAAGTAAACCACATTATTAATGTTTGTTTCGATGAAAATGACATCATTTTTATTCAATGGCTAAAAATATATTATACTTTTAGAAAATCATTAAAAACTACTTTCTAAAATTTCTGAACTTAAAGTTCTTTTTAATTACTCGTCCGTGTAATTTTTTGAAAGAAAAACACCAAACAAAAATTCAAATGCTATATATATATATGTATACTATAAAAAGATTTTAATTTTTAGAAATGAATAAAATAATATAAAAGTTGTAAATCAATTCTTTGCTTTTTAACAGTAGGATTTAAAAAAATACTATTTTAAATACTTTTTAATATTTGAAAAATTCTGCTAAAAAATACATACTAATGATTCATGCTTAAACTTTTGAAAACGTCTCAATCCATGAAAAATGAATTGTTTTTAGAATATACAACACAACCTTCAAACATCGGAAACATCAGCAAATAGTTTTTGAGTCAACATGAAAGCATTACTTAACAGAATGCGAATGCAACATTCAGATGATGCTAGCATATGCATTGATCAAACGTTTAAATTATTATTCTTGTTGCAATGCAATGCAGTATTTCAGAGTTGCGATAATTTCAGAATACAAGCAGCTGTTCTCATTTTTCATCATAACAAATGCCAGAGATGCAACAAGCTGCAATTTAACTAATGACACTAAAATGCTTCAAAACAATTCAGAAATTTAATTCTCATTGCTCTGGTAGCTAGGCATGCTTCTGCAGCATTTATTTACATTGACATACCTGCCCATTGTGACATTGAAAAGCGGTAGTAAACAGCCTTTTTGTAAACTTGAAGTAAGCTCATTAAACTATTTTTTAATCAAACGAATCTGCTTAATGAATGTTTTTTACAGATTTTGACGAATAAAAATTTTTTAATAATGAATTTCTTTCTCGATGATTATTTATTTATTAACAGAAGAATGACGAATTTTAATTCCGTTTTTGAAAATAATATTTCACAAACTAATAATGCATGCCTAGTGTCATGTTTGTCAAGAAAATGCATTGTTTAATGAATAACAAACGTAGCATAATTTACTATCCGTATATACACTTAGCATGCTAAAATACACTGTTTAAAAAACTGTAATATTTTTAATTGATTTATTTATGATTAATTAAAATGTATGAACTTGCATGTATGCAGTTACTGTAATATTAGTCAAGAATCATATTATTTTAAAAGCAATCATTAGAATTAAATAAATAACGATTTTGTATTTATATTCTATTCAAAATATTTTATTTTCTTGAAGGCATATTTCATGAAGTAAACGTTTTTCATTATATAGATTTTGCATATTTTAGCATTTAGCATTGTATAATTTGATAAAAATAAAGTGAATGATTGCATGAAATTTAAGCCCAGTGTTGCCTCATTATTTATCATTAATTTCTACTAATTGAACTGTTTCATTACTTAAGCCTTCACTTCATTTTGTTTTCAAAGTATTATTTTGTATGTTATTATACAGTACGTTAGTGCATTAACTTTATTATTAAAAAACTTTTACACTGTACCAAAAAGTCCTTCAAAAAATGCTGCCTTATTTAAATAATTCAATGTTTCGAATTTGAAATTTATACTGCTTAGCAAAAATACAATTTTTGTAAAACATTTTCATACGTAATTTCAAATGAGAACAAAGTAGATTCGATTTCAGTTAAATTTTAAATTACATTTTATACTGAAGGTAATACAAATGAGTTGTTGAAGAAAATGTAAACATTTTGCAACATATTTTTTAAAGCATATACTTTTAATAAAAGAACACGTTAAATCTAGCCTTTTTTTTTAATTTCTAACATACATTTTTATAATTATTTTTTACAGTGAAATACGCCTGCATTACTTGAACGATTTAGTCATAATCTTTTAAATTTTTATTAGCATAAAATTGAAATTTTGTCAACTAAGAATATAAACAAATAAAATTTTAGTAATAAACAAATTTCATATTATTTATTTAACTCCTTTCTCTTTTTCATTATACAAATGTAAAATACTTTTTTATAATGAAATGGAAACTTGAAAAATTCATGCAATAAAATTATGCAGCATGCTAATGTGTACTTTAGACTATTTAATCTCAGGCCATTTACTTGTTAATTTATTTGCATATAAATCAGATGTAAAATTACACTTTGGGCAGAAAAAAATATGCATTATTTATTCATTTTGAAATTTTAACTTGTTCAGTTTGGCAGAAAATGAATACATTCAGCTCTAGTTTCACATTTCTAGTTTTATTTCTTTCATTTTGAAATATTCTAATAATTCTTTCAAATCAGCTGACTTTGTAAAGGAAAATTATTTTCTGTCTGACATGCCCTGTTTTGGGTTAATCGGTCTGGTCGGTATGCTCTTGAAGGTGCATTTTTGCAAAATTAACGAACGTTATGAAAAAACACCGCGGGCGTTATTTGTCTGGAAAAGTTCCACAAATCAAAATGAGAAGCCAAAGACATCAATTTTCTGCCACTATATTGACGGAAAATCTTTATCTTTATTTGAAATTTTTCAATTGCGATAAGAGAAAGGGTAAAAATTTTTGAACTATCTATATTTAGGTATACCTGAAAAATGAGAAGTCAAAAATCTACTACTGACGCAGTGAAAGGCAAAGCGGATGAAATGATGAAAGGTGGATATTTTACTGATAATTATACGGATTTTGTGCAAAAATTATTTACACCAAGAACTGGACAACTTTCACTAAGAAATACACTGGATAAATATTACGATGATAATATTACAATATCTGCGTCACCTTTACAGCAATTAAAAGTGGACATGATATTGGACAATTCATCTAATTCTCCGTTGTATGTTCCATTAGAAATTGAAAAATTGTTAAAAGAAGGGATCAAGTGCTCTCAGGATTATGTTGGTTCTCATTTTGAAGTTTACCAGCCGAAAAGTAGTCCAGAATATTTTTCAACTATGCATAGAAAGCCAGTAACTTCATCGAAAAATCTTGATCTTGCCAAAGCAAGTGTTCTGAATTCAAAATCTGCGCATGATTTCCAGTCTACATCCTACTCGGCCACTAAAAAACCGATATTAGTGGATTATAGATCATTTCCAAGCCCTCCATTGTCTCCATATTTTTACTTAAATCATAAATACGTTGGCAAAGAAGACACGCGTATTGTTGGTTCAGAATTTGTGCTGCTGAATTTAAGAAAAAATGACAACTTTTTGCAGAAAACTGATGAAACGCTACGTAAAGCTCGTGAAATTAACCCTTGGAATGCTTAGTAGATAATATTTTTGTTATATATATTGCAATATTATATATTTTTCTTAAAAAGTTTTGTACATTGCAAAATAAATGCAATATATTCTTTTAATCGACAATCAGAATCCATGAACAAGTTTTAATATAACATTCTACTAATATTTTATTGCGTTTTATCAAGGTTGTTTCTACATATGCTACAATTTATCAACCCAAATAAGTGGAAGCATTTCAAGATCTAGTTAGCCAACTGGAGTATTCGCCATTGTTGAAGACTTTCAGGGTCATGGGCATCATCAAGTTAGAAAGAAATTTACTTTGAATAATGGATTTCTCTTTTCGCTTTTAAAACAATTAGGTTTCTAAAAATAGCACTAGCGTTTTTGTAGATGCTTTGTATAAAACAAATAACCATGCGATATTGAAAATCTTTCTTTTTCAACAAAACTTTACTTATTGTATTTTAACTTATATGTAAATAAATCGTTATTTTAAATATATGTGAAACTACTGAAATGATATCTTACACTGAAGCACTATTAAAAAATAGTAAAGTTTCTTCTCAACTTGTTATTTTCAATATATGAAGTTCAATTTATGGCTTCGTCTGTTAATTATTATCTATACAAATAAACATACATCAGTAAAAATATGCATATATCAGTGCAGCACATTATCTTATACAGTATAAAACAACAGTGAAACTTTACATCAGTAGTAAACACATCATGATTTATGCCACCACAAATTAATTAGAATGTCAGTAAAAAACTTACAGCATTTAAAGTCACTGTAATGTTTATTTTACTTCAGAGGATTTCAGATTTGAATTTAAACATTAAATTATCTTTAATGCAAAAATTTGTTCATAAAATTATCATAACGACTTGATAAAGTAGAAATGTAATATTTCAATATGCTGTTGCATATTTCACATGTATCTTTTTTCAAAATTGTATTTTCCATACATTTATGAAATGTGATAGCTTCATATTTTATTTCAGTTAAGAAATTTTATATACTAAAATAAATGCTAATTAAAAATTACTAATTTATTTTCAAGTAAATCAGCAATAGCACTACATAAAGACAAATTCCATTTTAGTTAACTTATAAATTGCATTTCAGAATAATTTATTTATACATTACAGATTATACATTTAAATTACAGATTACATTTCACAATACACGCACATACAAAACATATGTACAAATACATATAATTTATAGTTAACTTTACGTAATATTTCATAAGTATTTATGAAGTTTATATCAACGGCTTTAAATATAATGTTTTGTTTAGAGGTGAAACCTACCGGTATGCAAAATTATTGCATTCATAAAAGTATGTTTGTTTCTTAGAAATTTTGTTTTCTTTTATTGAAAATTTTTACAAATTCAACTACTCTTAGAGTAAATTGCCATTCGAAAATTTTAAAACATTTAGAACTTTTTAAGGTTCCGTTTAATCAGATGTGTTATAGTTTCGTAATAAAATTAATTGCATCATTAAAAATAATCTTATTTTAAAAATCATAGCATGTGTCATTTGTTAGTTTTATGAATGGTAGCTAAAGCCACTTTCACAAACTCAAAGCAATAAATATTTTTATCTTAATTCAATCACATATATAGTGTATTAACAGTGCGCAGTGCATTTTTTAGTATTATGGTACTTATTTGACATACAATTATGCAAGAGCCATAGTTGTAAAAATAACTTTAGTAAAAATGTAGGCAAAATCTAAAATTGTTTATGCAAAATTAAATTATGAATAAATGTAACAAAGAATGTATTATTGAATTTAACTGAGATAAAATTCGTATTCATAAGATTTTTATTACAATATTTAGAGTGCACCGACTAGCAAAATCTTAGTTACCGCTAAATTTTAAAATATCAAATAGGTGTGCAGTCTTTTTTCAAGAAAGTGTAAATATTACAGTAAATATAGCGTTAGTAATGAAATAAAAATATTTTATAAAACAGAAGAACTGTCATAGCTGTTATAATCAAAATTTCTACAAGTTTTAATGAATTTCTAAGCAGCACTTATGTTAATTTATGTAATATTTCGTTTCCTTACATTACATTTCATACACAGTTATTCATGATTTAACGATACCAAACCAGACAATTTAAATCATTATTATAAATGCCATAAGTATGTAGTTATGCAATCTATATTCTATTTTCAGTACATGTCATTGAAATATTTCGCATTATTCACTGTACTCATCATTTTACATTAATAGCACAATATAAACTAAATAAATAATAATTCTTAAATGTATAATTATTGATTGTTTATTTTTAATTTATGAATTAAACCGTTTCTTTACTGTTCTTATACAGTTATGCATGAAGGATGTTTGCATAAGCTTTGCCAATATTTATTATTGCACTCTTCATGCACTTCTAACATGAATTTATTAGCACTTTTTAGTTTTAATAAAGTAATACAATTTAAATGAGTTTAAAATTACTTCAATAGCTTTATATGCGAAGATTAATGAGCACTATAACTATACCTGTAAATATCTAAAGATGAATACTGTTGCAGTTCTTAATAAATATTCATGTTTAACAAGAGGCACAAATATAATGTTAAAAAATTTAATATTGCATTTTATGAAATACCATACAATACTATGAACCTTAGCTAGCATGCCGCTTCCAACACTTATGCCTCGATATTTATTATCTGTTATTCAGATTTGTTTCAAAAGCGTTTTCTGTAAAAAAATATTAATTTTAGTATTGATTAAACATATTAATTAATTTAGTAATTGCAGTGAAGTTTAAAGCACGGTGAAAGTAAAATTTAAAGGCAATTTTAAGTAGAAATTTCCTTTTTCAAAATTCTGCTAATGCTGTTTGCTGCATCAATTGCCAGAGTAGACTGCAAAATGGTTTTGGTGTTTAAATTTTAATTCAGTTTAAAAAGAAATAAATATTGACTTAATATGACAAATTTATTATACACTGATTTATTTTTTGCATTATTCTATCAAATTTCTTCAATCAACATTATGCTTGATCTGCTTAATTAAGAAAGCATTTTAGAATGACAACTTACATCTCGTTTTGGCACTTCAAGAAAGTTATTTACAAAAATAAAACACCTTAAAAAATACTTGTTGCTATTATTGTTTCGCTGTTATTATTATTATTATACTGTTCTTCTTTACTAAATATGAAATTTTATTTGTTAAATATCATTCTTCGATAAGATTTGCCCTTTAAGTAAATGTAATTGAATTGGGCAGATAGCTTTATTAGATTATAATGAGATGATTATATCCGAGCAATTTATACTTCACATTCACTGACAGTGCGATTTGCGTAAATCTCTGGTGAGCAGTGTGATTTGTACCCTGCTTTAATTTCTGTGAAAAGGGAAAATTAAAATAGTTGCATGGCAAAATGAGAATGAACAATGGCAACAGTCGAGTGTGAAGCTCATTACAGTCGACGCAATCAACGGCGCAGGTGGATGCTGTCACAAATGACTAGTAGTGAACTGGAAGACGTAGATAGAGTACTCCGAGGAAATCTTGACATTCCATTTGCCCTAAGTGCATTGTAAAAAAATCATGGTTGCCGCTAGTGGGTCACTGAATGTCTGCGACGGGGCGTTTGCTATTATTATCCACGTCATCAAATAATGCTAGTGTAGTCAATACATATATACATACATATATATATAAAGATCGTGCTCACATGCAATTTATTCTTGGATTGCATCATTGTCATCTCTTTTTATTTAGAGAGCTGTCTTATTTCTCACTCTGACCTGCTTGCCCATCCAACAGCTGAGATTTTTACTCTTATCTTAACCATTGTTTAACAAGCTTGTGTGTGTGTGCGTGTGCGTGTATGTTTAACATGGTACTCATCACACCCTTCAGTATAGTATCTGCAATTTTGTTCTTCTTAGCACGTTCAGGCTTCACTGCACCAACAGAATTTTTCCAAGAAATGGTAAATTTCTATTACTACATATTTTTATACAAATAAGTGTATTATGTAGTGTATTGTGCTTATTTTCATTATTTACAGGAAAGTGTCCCATACCTTACTTTTGCTGAAGGAAGTCAGCTCAACTCAAAGCATTGCTATAAGTCAGAACCATGCCAATTTGGCAAGTACAAGCAACAGCCGGATGCAATGCTGACTTACATACATATACCTTCTTGGTGAGTTGGATCAGACACAACTGTAAATTTTTAAGTAATGCAGATCTACACTCATATAACTTTAATGGATTATTTGTAATTTTAAAATTTAAACCATTTGATGTTAATTGTATTTAAACTATAATGCAATAAAAGTTTCTTGTCAGAAAAATAATTTTATCAAAGTTAACCAAACAAGAAAATAAACAGCAATGCTCAAATATATGCTATTAAATGTATTTTTAAACAATATCTTGGATTTATTCAACAGACAAGAACTGTTCTTTAATATAATTATGCATATATCATCTATTTCATATAACTCACTTATTAAATACATTTAGCAGTAGTTGTATATTGAAAAAATTTTAAACTGTGCTTTCATTGTTTGTAAAATTCTTTAAAAATTTTTAAAATTATTGTTTCAAAGGACGATCATTCATTTAATATTATACAGTTTATTAAGATATGTTTAAATAAAAATGATCAAAAACGTAGAATTTTATTTTTTGTTGTTTCATTGTATTCTTCTGCAGGTGTGTGTGCAAAGAAAACGAAAGGTGCGCTTTGGAGAAGTATGATCGAAAAAAGAAAGTGGAAATTTACACTTGTCGACAAAGTGAATAAAAAGTTCTGTAGAACATAATTCCAAGAGTAGAAATTGTCTTTTTTTTTGAAAATATCTGTGCTGTTCAATTTGTGTTTGTTTTGTTATTTTTAGAGATGTTAGCGCTTTTGAAGCATTCCTTTCTGTTTCTGATCTTTTCTACTATGATTCATGTGGCGTAATGTAAAATTCCAATCAAATTGAGCATGAATTCGATTAAACTTTTCTTTTAGTATTTAGATGAATTCATTTACATCAAGCTTATAATTAGAGAACATTTTTATTGTAAATCAATAACACACTACATGCAATTTACGATGAATAGCGGCTTGTATTATGTTATCATTCATACAAGCACGTTTACATTATAGTGAAAAATAAGAAAATTCAATAATTTCAAAACTTTA
The DNA here is from genome assembly GCA_001447755.1 of Trichinella papuae. Lineage (NCBI taxonomy): Eukaryota > Metazoa > Nematoda > Enoplea > Trichinellida > Trichinellidae > Trichinella > Trichinella papuae. The sequence goes on from JYDO01000046.1 coordinate 127,942, forward strand.
CATTTGCATTATTCAATGAATATCTATTTGTTGATTGCACTAGTTCATTGAATGTAATTTTGTTGAAATATTAATTACTATTTTCAATTGTGAAAAACCGCTGCATGTTGGAACGGTATCTGCAAACTTTCTAATTCAAACTTTTCATACCATTTTCTTTTATTTCTAACTTCATCAATGATGACATTTTTATGCATAAATAATTCATAATTCAATAATTTAATTTGATGAGAAATGAAAAATGTTGCAATATTTTTACACTTACATCTCTCAATTATTAAAAAATTATTGCAACTTGTAAATGTTAAACTGCAATTGTTAAAATGTTGCCAATGCCAGACATAAAAATTAATTATTAAACAAGCCTCACGTACAAATTTATGTGTAATTATCATTTTGTTGTAACCATCTCTGTATTTAATAAATTAATTATCTTGAAACTTTCGTAAAGTATCCCAAAGTGTCCAGTGGTTTCAAATAATGGTCACATGTTGAACTGAAATTGGAATATTTTTCTTGTAATGTGCATGCTTCTGTGATCATATTGCTTCGCAAAAGCTAACTAAAATTGACATGTCATTTTCCGTTATTATTATTGCGTTTCATCTGCTCATATAATAGCTTTTTCTTCTGATTTTGTAATGCATGCAATAATTGCAAAGGTCTCATTTTATTGGTTTATTGAAATATCACTTATGTGTAATATGTTTTACAGTATCAATATATGTTAATATTTAAATCAAATAGTAAATTTTCAATTTTAAAAGCATAATTATGAACTCTAAATATAATCTACACATGAATTTACGTGCTACGAGTGCAGTGTGTTTATATGTTTTAAATAATCTTTGAAAAATTAATTGATTTAAAGAATTTTATACGATAAAATCATGCAATCTTATCGCTCACAGTGCAGTTTAGTTGCTTTTAAAAACATGCGTTATCACCATCTTCTTCAAAATTTTCAATATTATTCGAAGACATTTGCAATAAAAAAGGTTTAACTTTTTAAGCACATCTGACATTGCAGAGTATAAATTCATTCATTATTAAACTAGCCATTATGTATGAAGATAATTTTTTTGTTGGTAAAAAGAAAAAAGGCAAAGACATTGGTTATTTTTGAGTCAACACTACAATTGGTCGCAACAAAACACTGCACATATAAATATTAATTTATGCAAATAAACAAAGTAATGCAAATTTCTTGTCTTCAAATAAGTGTAGATTGAAACAGTCTGCATATGCATTTAAATAAAAATAGTTTAGCAGTGTAAAAAGCAACGTACAATTTAAACATGTAATGTTTCCCTTTTTTTATTTCTGAGCTTCGCATGCGTTTACTTTGCTTACTAATAATATCATTAAATGCTTTTCAAAAAATAATTAATGTAAAATTTGCAAACTTCTTGGAACATAATCATATCAGCATATGCTGTTGATATGATGTCTAAAAAATGAGATATATAGTATAAGAATAAAATGTAAGTCATAAAATGAATATTTTTTAAATATTACACAGAAATGTTTGTACAAGGTAAAATAATTTGTAAATCATTTTTCAAAATAATAATTTAATTAAAAAATGTAATATTCTTGAATTGTAAATTTCATGAAAAAGGTAAAGTTTGCAGAACACGCAATCCAGTTATGCAACAAATTGATGCAGTGCAATAAGTGCTGCTTTCACGCCAAGCATTTGCTGCAAGGGACAAAAATTTCAAGGAGAATTTTCAGAGAAAACATGTCACTCTTGATTCTGATCTTAAAAATTTCATCGTTTTATTGCCAAATTAACCAACCGACCAGCACAGAAAATAGAAAGCAAAACGCTAGTATTTATTCAAACGTAAAAACAAGAAAAATATTAATATATTAAATTTATTGAAACAATAATGCAAAAAAAATAAACAAATAAATAAATAAAAGCATCAGAGAAAAAAATACAAGTGTCAATTGGAGATCAAACAAAGAAAAAAAAATTTCATATGATAAAAATTTTTTTGTTTAATTTAAATTTTAAAGTATCGATTGAAAGTTTTGCAAAAAGGTGAAATGAATGTGAAAATTGTTGAAGAAGTGCTTTTCCCTTTGCTTGGGTCTTTTTCTTTCTTCCAGTCAAATGACCGCTGTAAAGCAAAGAGAAAAGTATGACTCATCCATTTGACATTGGAAATATGAACAGATGCTCCTTTATCTAATTGATAAACTGACTTCACTGGCATTGTTTGTTTGCATAAATTGCATCATCATTGTTTTTGCGTTGAATCCTTTTGCCAAAGTCGTCACCAAACTGAAAGTAATAAATTTTTGGCAAACCCACACTTTTGTATTGTCGGTTGTCAACAGGTTGCTCCTCAGCTTGAAGCTGCTTTAGCTGTCGATTACAACTGTTCAACAAAGATACGCTTTTGGTTTTATAAAAATTTATTCACCACCAATTGATCAAACATACGATCAATCAAATTAGTCAATCAATCAATGAGCTACTTCAAGTAGTGCTTTAATGGTTCGACAAGAAAAAGAAAAATTTGTTGTTTCAAAAATTGGATAAGCTAATCAAGCAATGGAGAGATTTATTTTACTGTTGCTGCTGACATTGTTGTTGCTGTTGTTGTTCTAGTGACATTCTCTTCAAGTGATTCAATTTGTCTTTAATATGGCACTCTTAGAAATCATTTGCCAATGACTTTGATATTTTTATTAACATTTCTGAATATTCAAGAAAATAAAGAACAAAATAAATTTTTATAAACTTGCATATTTTCATAATTTTCTAACAAAATAGCAAACAAAAATATCCCATGAGAAAATACAAAATTGCATTAAAAAAAACTCTTATAGCATATTCAAATTTGAATTCTTTCGTGATTTTTTTCTCCACTGCATGCCATTTATAGATATAAAAAAAATAAATATTTTCGTTCAAACATTTCAGCAAAAAAAGTTCCTTTTCATGCTAAACAAAGCTCTGGCTAGCTATTTGTTCAACTGACAAACAACAATGATGCAACAACACATCTCAACAATCGCAATGAATGAAGTGAAATATGAAATAAATTGATCATTATGCATGCAATTGTGCAATTTTTTTCAAAAATATTTCAACCTTCAAAAAATATTCATATCAATTCATTCGATAAAACAATACATAAATAAATAAGGAAATACTTTTAATCATAAATCATTCATTTCACGGTGCATAAATTTTTGGTAACGTTTTCCGAAGGTTTATTATTCATAAGTAAAGTGATTTCAAAATTAATAAATTATCTTGTATTTTTGTCCTACATCAAGTTTCGATGGCTTCATAGAAACTTCCGGTTTTCCATAATAATTAAATTTAGAATATTTAGTATTAAAATCGGGGCGTGAATTTTGCTTGCTTTTCAGAAATTATATTATGCACGTAGACAACAAACATACATTCTTTTCAAAATTTTCAAATCTTTTTTTTTTTTTAAATAAATGTTTCACATTTTTTCAATTATTTCATTGATTCACATGCAATATTTTTTAAACGATCGTTGAAAAATTTGATCAAAAATAAAATTTCATTCATAAAATATTTTACAAACAAACAAAAAAATCATTGATCAAGTATGCATTAATGAACAAAAATGAAGTACAATGACAAAAAAGTTCATGCAAATGATGCAATTATGTCGACCCGAATAAAGTGATGAAAAGTTGCATCATAACTATTTGATGTTTTACTCATACTTCTTTGTAGCTTGATGATTATTTAAAATTTCAATGATAAATTATAAAATTGCTATTTATGAAAAATATGTTTCTCGATTGGATAATATATGCAAAATTCTTATTCTACTTGAATAATTGAAAATCTACTTGATAATACTTAATAATTATTATTGTCATTCACGTTTTGCACAGATTTATATTAAAAGAAAAGAAAAACTATTTTTAATAATTCTTATTTTAAATTTAATGTAAAATAAGTTTAAATTTGCATTTGGTTTTACTTGAATTTGCATTATACTTGAGAAGCGACATCAGTTAATGAACGTGCATAAAATACTTTCTTGACAATATTAAATGCAAAACATCTGGTATGTTGTTATTTTTTTGTAGTTATGATTTTGTTCAAGCTAACATGTAAAATCTATATCTCATGCATGCATGTGTATGTGTGTGTGTGTGAAAAAATAATCATAAAATTGTCCACTTTATCATATCAGTTTCACTGAAGCAAAGACCGGAAATTGATTTTCAATTGTTTATGACTTTTAATATTTCATTTTTTTTATTTAATTCCAAAACCATAGGATTGCATGGAATGTTACATGAAACTAAAATAGCTGAAAAGCAGCAAAACGAAATAAAAAAAAAACCGGGACCCAGACGCGTGCGTTGGCGTTGCCAGTAGTAAACACGGCATTGGATAGACAATTATTAGCCGCCGCCCAGTTCACAAATTTTGGAACAACGTCTTCAGTTATTCGGTCACGCGATCTGGCCTTAGGCAATTCATTGGTTCTCTGTCATTTGTCACCAATAGCGGCAAAGGTTCTTTTTGCTTTTTCTTTGTCATGTATGTGTGTGTGTGTGTGTGTTTGTGTTTGTATATGTATGTATATGCATTTGCCTACATATATATTTGTGTGTGTGTGTCGGCCGATGTCGCCCTTATCGAAAGATCGAATGACACTGATAATAAAAAGTCGGCTCTATATAAGATTGCGCGTGGTGACTTGCTGTTTATACAAAGCAACAGAAAGCTTTGCTTGCTGTTGTTGACTAACGTGTGACCGTGAGCCAGTCAGTCAGTCAGTCAGTCAGTCTTTCTTTCTCTGTCTCTCACTATCTCTCCCCTCTCCATTCTCTCACACATCATCATTGCCTCTGTGTGTGTGTGTGTGTGTGTTTGTGTGTGCGTGTGTGCATTTGTTTGATATTTTCATATATTTTCTATATCTATATCTATATCTATATATTTCTTTCATCTTATTTTTTTCAGTTTCACTATGCTGTTCAGCTACTTGACCATTTCATTCAGCTTACTGTTCTACACAACTGTCTCCTCTCCCCTGCAGTGGGAATCTGTAAATTTTTTTTCTGAAATTTAAATATACCTTTATAAAATAAATATCTTCATTTATTTCCAGGGACACAACTCTAAGCCAGCCTCAAGCTTCATTGACAGTAGCAAAGCGAACGTAAAATTCTGTTTCGAATCTGAGCCGTGCTTGTTTGGACAATACAAAGAACAACACAACGATCTGCTCGCCTACGTCAAAATCCCATCTTGGTAAGATTAAAAACAACTATTATACATATTTAAAAACGCAACTAAAAACAAACTTCATCCAGATAAATAATTAGATCCTCAGAGTGCAATTTATCCACTCAATTAGTTAGTTCAACAAAATGCAAACCAAATAACAAATCAAGGCAATAATAAAGCGAGATAAACATTGCATCATGCAATTCAATTACTTGGGTCAGAAATTATGAATCACTATAGCTCATTGTACTCTAGGAATTTAGCGGAAATCAAATTACGCAACTGGAATGCGCTACAATAGCACAGTGTAAGTTTAACGGATCTGTAAAATGACTTTAAAAATTCTGTACTTTATCATCAATTTTCATCACTTAACATATGCAATTTCATGATTACGGTTGAAACTCTCTCTCTCTCTCTCTCTCTCTCTCTCTCTCTCTCTCTCTCTCTCTCTCTCTCAAATTTTATGCACCTCACAAATGAAAAGACTAAATATAATTTTCCAGCAAATTTAATTTCACTAATTTCATAACCGTGAACAAAAAATTAAATGATATGGGTGGGCGTCATTGCATCATTTCTACAAAAGATGATTCATGCAAAAATATGGCAAATGTCCCATTTTTAGTGAATTTAATATTAACATTTAAATGAAGAGAAAATTTACAATAACACGAGCAATCAGTAACATTGAACAATTGTAAATGATTCATTTGAAAGCTGAAAAAATATGCACAATACTTTACTAGACTATATTTGCAAACCAAAAGTCATCTAAAACTTAATTTTTTAAATAAAAGCTATCACATGTCCAGTTTATTCAAAGTATAGAATAAGAAATACTTTCATTAAATAATGTTTTTCAGAAAAAAGCATTAAAAAATATATATTTAATTTATAGACAAAGAAACACACTCAATGGAGTAATTTTAAAGAATTTATTTTCTTTCTAAGATGAATCATTGCTTTAAACGAGGTGCGTCAAAAATGCCGCTTATCACTAATAACAGATATGTATGCGCATTTGCATAGAAAATAGAACGGCAGATGTATGCGGTCTGATGACAAAGGTCATTCGGATGCTTAAAATAAGAATACAGTTCTTGTAAAAGAAATCGCATAGGTCCAATCAATCAAAGTAATTTTTAACCAAACTGCTCTATGGACAGTTAAATTTCTTACGCCTCCGCAACGACCCCCAACAAGTAGCTAAAAATAGCTCTGAAAATTGAACTTTACGCATCATTAGAGCAGGAAAAAGTTCTGAAAACAATACTAAAATAGAAGCAGAAATTAAATTTATTACACTCCCCATAAAGTACAAGCTATTGCGCCGTGTTTGTAGACCGGCAATTGATAATCACGAGAGAGAAATTCAAATTCGGTCATATGATCATTTTTAATTGAAGTGAAATTTCTATCGTAATAACAAAAATTTACACTTGCGGCTACTGTTTGTTGAATAAAATGATCATTTGTTCTTCTCATTTTAAACAAGCAAAACTTTTGGAACGGTTCAATGACCAACACATTACAGTACACAGCATATAGTCATACATGAATTACACTGATTATTGAGAATGTTAATAACAAATAGGGCAGCAAATGTATCTTGACATCTTGAATTGGTTGTGCAATTCTGCGGTTTGGATCTGTTAAAGATCTATCCACCTGATAGCAGTTGATCACTGTCATACGTGATTACAACAGACTCAACTGTCGGTTATGAACATGCAGCAATACCAGTTTTCAAACATTCTCTGATATATATTCGCAAAATTCAAATAAAATTACACAATAAAAATTAAAACTATCTGTCATTCATTCTAATTATTATCAAATTTCTGTATATTAAGCCACAACTGGATGAAACATGCAAAAGATCAAATTTATCATATTCATTTTATAAATACACTGATGAAAATGCACCATCTTTATATTTCATTTCATGACAACAGCACAATTAGCATGCTGATGAAAATAATTTCATAATCTTGATTGTAGGTGCGTTTGCATGGACGATCAAAAATGTCTTGCGAGTAGATGGGATCGAAACAAAAAAGCAGAAATTTACACCTGCCAGCCGATTTTACGGTAGTTGATGAACAACTGTAAAATCATCCTTGTAATTGCCGTTGCGGCTTTATCCAATGTCAGGATGTTTTTCCACCTCTCATTTTAGCAAGTAAAAAACAAAAACTGTAAACATTAATAATCAACATTGAGTAATAATAAAGTCTCAGTTTATCGTTCCTAAAATTTTCACTGTCTGTCATCATATATTATATATATACGTATAATGTTCATGTTTATGTACATATACATAACGTTATCTTGCAAAATGAACAAAACATGCGTTTTTTCATTTTGTAATTTCTTGGTTTATTCGTAACATCTATGAACAACTGAAATAAATATATATATAGTGCTTATTTGTCAAAATTCTAATCATCTTAAATCATTTAAAGCTAAATTTTGCCAAAAGCATTAAAATGTTGTTGCAACAGGTAAAATTAACAAATGCTGGTTAAACAACAAACAGCCAAACTTTACGATTATGTGTTTCAAAAATTATAATTTAATAACTTACCGGATAATATGACGAAACTGCTAGAATGACGCTGATACAAATTTTAACAAAACAAAATCACTTTTATTTTCATCTTATTCTACATTGTCAAAGATTTCCACGATGTTATTCTATTTGAGATGCCAGAAATTATTATATTTATTTTCATAAGTGTTCCTGTTTATTAATATTATTACGAAAATAGAAGAACAACAACTATAGTAATAAAAGAAGCTATTTTATATCAAAATACTAACAGTTTTACTTTACCTTTTACTTTAATTGAAAGTTATCATTTGTTGGCAATTATAACTAGACATAATTTAGTTATATATACATATTTTTTTCTAAGCATTGTTGCTGAAATTTTGCAAATTCGAGATAAAATTCACAAAGTGTTTATATCTAACTCTGATATGCAGTTTTTTGTTCCATTATTTAAAACAATTAAAAATGAAAGTGATCACCACTTGCATCGTTGACCAATTTTACTGAACATATCACAGTGGGTGTCTGTGAACAACACGTTCGTTCATACAACACATTGTCAATAACAATTTTCAAAAGTTAATTAAAATTATAAAAAAAAAAGTCAAAATTAAACTTGAAATTAAAACCTATTCGCAAACAAAATCCTTGTTCACTAAATTTCAACAATAACAAGAACAATTCAAATAAAAAGAAATAATAATAATTAACAAAATTAATTATCCTGCAGAAACAGCAGCAGTTTGACTGTGAAAATTTAAATAAGAAGAAAATTCTGTGGTACTTTTAAGTACATCAGATGGCAACAAGGACAAGTTGGCAAGCAAGCTAGATGGACCGTAAAAGATACCATATGGACGTAGGTGATAAATCAGATATTCCATTACATACATCATATTTGGTTGGACATAATGAAATGATATGGCAAAGTCACTACAACACGTCATTCCCTGAAATAATAGAACAATATTTCTTTGTTCTTCGTTTCAAATAACAAAAAAAAAGAAATAAAACAACCTTAGAAAGTGGAAAGCCAGTGAATGAAGAAAGCCAAAAGCTTTTGTCAATCGGTTCAGGCGATAAATGATAGACAGGATCAATAATCAAAAATCGATGTCTCTGAAATATATCCCTCGAATCTTGTGTATATACACCGGCTTGTTTTAAACAACGTCCCATTTGCACATCTTCAGGAAACATTACATCTAACGCCGGCCGTTTGCTGATCACATCCCTAACTACTAATTCAACCGCCTTGCGGCTGAGCACATAACCAGCACCGCCGCTCATGTACAACGCATCTGGTTCACCGTTGTACTTCAGCATGTAGCCGAAATAGTGAGGCTTGTCAGGATCATAGGAAGACAACAGTAGACGCAAATTTTCCACAATAACGTACGTGTCGTCGTCTGCTTTCAAAAACCAATCATAATCGTTCAACAAATTAGCATAAATATATTCGAACGCTTTTCTGGTTTTTCGCCACAAATACTGACGTCCCCGAGGTACATTCAAATTCACCGCATGCAAGATGGGATCGTCGACCGATGAACCGAACATGTAACCATTGCACCGGTTAAGCCATGTCGCGTGCACAGCCCGCGCTTTGCTTTCATGATTCTCTTTGGTAGTCATAACCAAACAAAACACTCTCACTTTTTTCGAAACAATATCTGCCACAGTACGACTACCTGCAACACTGTATTTTTCGAATTTGTTTTTTTTCTGATGGGTTTTATTCTCTGAATTATTTATTTATTTATTTATTTATTATTTTTATGTATTTGAAGAGTACTGAAATTAAAAAATTATTATTAAAGAAATTTTTTTTTCTTTCATTTAGTCAATTTCACAATAACACCGACAGTGCCATTTTTTTCTGTAAAAACTCTGATTTGAATGATTCATTGCATTTCAATGAATAAAAATTGCTCTCATCATCACTGCTATAAATTCGCATAATTTTAAACATATGAAAAATAATTAACAGTTGAATTAACACTTGCTCACTAGCAATTTTTATTTTTCATTGCCCTGCTAAAATGCTCAACACTATTCAACTTTCTTTCCATTTGGCCAAGCTTCACCAATGGAATAAAATCTGCAGTTTTTTTTTCTGTCAGTGTCCTGCAATAATGGTTTAATATTTCAGTTTTGCCCTGATAGCAGTTGCAATTGTGCTTTCCTAAAATGTGAAAATATAGCATCTTGTTTAACAGTGCTTGTCTTGCCAAAGAAAGTCAACTAATTTTCCAAATCTTTATAGAAAACCGCTAATTCTACAATATCGCCTAATGAAATCAATCAATATTAAAAAACAGCAGACTGATTTCAAGTATAAACAAGATAAATTGATCTTAACATGTGAACAAACAACCAAATAGCATCAACGCAATAACAATACAAACTTCCGTATCGTCGTTATTACGGCTTTATCTAAAACCTCAGACCTTTAGATAGCTATCATTCTGATTGCCCAGACCATTGTCAATCATTTAATACAATCTGCATATAATCTGCATGCAGATAACTTACATGAAATATCTATGTTACATAACTGTCAGTTTACGTTCCAACGGCTCAATACTCAACAATTCAATAATTCCTTTAAAAATGATATATTTTTTTGTTGAATGTGAAGAAAATATTAAATTATTAATCAAAATAACTAGCATAATTCCTCTTATTCATAATCTGAAAATAAAGTTTTCTTTAAAAGAAAATTAACAGCGATTGAAATAAGAGCAAATTGTTTTCTATGCATTGGACTACATTAAAGTTGAAAAGTGAGTTATACAATAAAAAAACAGTATAGAATTAACAAACCTACCTGAATGTATGAAGTCTGATTCATTGTGAATGTCTCCAGTTTGAAAATGAAATGAATGGCCATTATTAATTGACTGGTTATTCAATAGCATTACTGAATGATTAATATCGCTTAACTGCGCAGGTTGCAAATCGTATATTGCATCATATTTTTTGACAAAATCGGAAAAATAGCAAAAGCCAAAAAAACAACCTATACAAAAGCCAATCAAAAATATCGTCAACGTTCGTATCTGCAGACATTCCATAAACATTTGAACCATTCTTCAACACTAAATGAAAAAAAATTATTAAAAAATAGTTTCCAATATTAAAATTTGAATTAAAATTATAGTAGTGTATATGTGACGCTTAATGTTGAAAATTGCCTATTATTGATAATAGGCAATTTTTTTGCATAATATTGAGAATAAGCAATAAGCATTTGCCTAATATAGAAATGACGGTTCACGAGCCACGCTGTATGTTGAAATGCTTTTATTAATGATATTTGTATTTATTGTCAGAAACAAATGTATCGCGCGAGGCTTATACACTTTTGCATAACCACAATAAAAACGAGACAACTTCCCGGAGTGACAACGAGAATAGCATAATAGTGTTTTTCGGCTGCAACTGCATCGACCAGATAAGCAGCCGTATAAGGCACATGCACTTCAAATATCCTTGGCCGCCCGTAGCTTTAGTTGCCGCAGTTCTAAGAGGAATTTCAGCGTCAGGTACTTCATCAGTTGATATTAAAATTTCTGATATGATTTGTAAATCCGCAGCTGTAAATTTGGATGACAGTTTTCCTTATCTGTAGCCAACAGTGTACAGTTCCGCCTAGAACTACTAGGAAATTTTTCGGATCCGCAGGTCCACAATCCACCTCTGGCACTCTGAGTGTACAATTCTGACCTATATGAAGCGGTATTAACATTTTCGTAGATCATCGTGTCATTTTTGCTGCGGTTCTAGTCTGCCCTGCAGCTGCTTCTTTTCGTGCTTTTATAAAAGCTTCAGGAAATTTTTTCATAATATTGCTTTCATTTTCTTCATAGTTTTTCCATCTCTGTTCAAACTTTCTTCTTCATTGGCTTCTTCCTGAGATGCTAAAAATCCTTCAATTTATTCTTCTGTTTTCGCTGCATCAACTAGTGATTTTGGTAGAACGTAGGACTCCAGTCCAATTCGTGGCTCCTCGCCAAATGTCACTTTGAATGGGCTTTGTCCAGTTGTTTCATGAACGCTAACATTTATTTGCCATTGAACAAATTTAGTCTTTGTATTTTATTACATTTAATACATTCGGTCATATATTTTTGGTGTGCTCTGTTTATTATAATAATAGCTCAAAAATGCACAAGAGAAGCATTTCTTTGGATGTAAAACTACACGTATTACGTCGATTGGAAGCTGGTGAGCGTCAATTTGGCGTGGGTGCTTCTCTGAATTTGGCAACGTTGACAATATGAACAATTATGGAAAATTCGAATAACATCAAGTCTTCAGCATCTAATATCTCAAGTTTTTCAACATCAAGAAGCCATGTATTTGAGAAAATTTAGTATTTGGTTGGACCATCAAACCCAGCGGTGCATGCTTCTAAGCCAGCTGTTGATTATGGAAAAAGCCAAAAGCATTTTCAGTAATATCCAAGAAGAATCTGAAGATAAATCTGAAATTTTCACCACAAGCAGAGGAAAGCGTTCTCATGTTGGACTGCGTTGTATCCAAGCATGGTACTTCGACGAATACGTGCCACCTAAGGAGACGCTGTGCTCCAGTATTTATTCATTGATGTTCAATCTTACCAGTAGTGAAGCTCCAATGATCGACAGTAATTGCGCCTGATAGCAGTAAATTAGCTGACATTTCAACTAGCAATAAATAATAGTTGTTGTTGTTGTTGTTACCTGCTTAGTTAACCAACAAATGACTTTTGGGTACTTTGTACTTTATCTGTAAAATTCTCGTTTAGATTTTAATTCTGCTGTTTAATTTTCATAAATTTTACGAATAAAAAAGCAAATCAATTGAGCAATATTTTTCGCTGCCGAAAGTTTATTAAATTTAATGTTTAAGTTGAGTAAAGAATAAAATATAAGAGCCTAAATTCGGCATCACCACTGACGCGAAAAACAAACGGTGGCTGCTACGATATGTGAAAACAAAAGTCAATTATGCCATTTATTAATTTGATCGCTGATAGGCATCATCATCATCAATTGCTTGAATTAAGTTTCTCCGTCGTCCCAATGGAATTTAACCACAATGACAGTCATATTGTCGCATCCTGTTCCATCACCACTGGTGCTCGGAGCTAAGCAAGCATCGCAAAGCTAAAATAATTGAAGCTATCAGTAAAAAAAAAAGAAAAAAATTTCTTCAAAAAACAAATGTTCTACCTGTTCAGCAATGGCCTCTTCTGAAACGTCGGCATTTAAGCGCTGACTGACAAAATCGACTACTTCTTGACTGTTCAATGAATTCCTAAAATCACAACAACAACAACAATAATTATCTTGAAAATAATAATGATAATAATAAACACTCCAAGTGCATACCAAATTCCATCGCATGCGATAACCATAAAACGATCTGATTTTTCCAAAGCGTGAAAACGAACGTCAGGCAAAGGAGAAATCATCTGTTCCTCTAAAGGAATGGACGAATTTGTTTTATAAAAATGATCACCTGTACAAAAGTTCATTTGAATTATGTAAATAAATGAGCACATAATATTCATAATCTAACCAATAGCACGGGACAAATTCAAACCACCATTGACACGTCCGTCGTTGGTAATTTGTCCGCCGGCTTTTTGGATTCGATCAGTTTCAATTTCATCTTCTGGTTTGTGGTCTACTGAAAGATCAATCGCTTTGCCATCACGACAAAGTACGCATCGACTGTCACCAACATTGGCAACGTAAAGCGTCTTATTGACTACTAAAGCAACACAGGCTGTGGTTCCGCTGTCAATACCAGGCTAAAAAAATTTACCTTCCAGAAACAATTTATTTACATTATGATCATTTGCAAAAATAAATTTCAAAACATATACGTATAAAAACTGAGAAAAAATGATGTTTTTTTTTGTTACACATATTGGTATGAAATTACCGTTTCTCCCGCCGATGCTTGGGCAAGCATAATATCATCTTCGTCAAATGCTTCATCTGGTGAAACGAGGGCTTCATATTCTTCTTCGCTATCAACAGCTTTAGATGATGGAGTTTCGCTCCTAAAACAAATCCTCTAAATAAACCTTTGCAATTTCTCTTTCTTTAAAAGAAAAAACAATCAACTGGATCAATTCTGCAATTAACTAACTGTGTTGCTAATTCTTACAGTAAAAAATAAATATCAAACTAATAAACTGATGAATCAACATTCATGAATAATAATTATTATTTACGTAGAGTCCTCTTCTTCAGAATTGTAATTGTAATCAGATCCACTAGTTTCTTCATCGTCGAAGGGAAAAACTTCTTCTTCACATAATCTTAAAATTGAATAATAAAAATTTCATCAAAATAAATTAAAAAATATTTTTTACTGGTTCGACGAACAAGCTGTGGAGTTAAAATCATTTTCGGCAGCATTTGGCAAATCTTTAAAAACAATAAAACTATCGTCGCTGTTGTCACTGCCAATAGCTTCGGCTGCTGGAGTCCAATTGATTACTTCTTTTTCTGACTGCTTTTCATCTAAATCATACATATATGTATGATTTGTATGTATCTATGTATGCACATATATTCAAGGGTAAAATGTACTATTCTCATCATTGTCGTATTTCGCTTTCTTAGTCGCTTCGTCACCCACCGTAAGGTTCTCACCTTCCGCCATAAGCACTGCTTTTAATGATGAAACAGAACGCTTAGATGGCTTTTGTTCGTCTTCGCTTGTACTAAGCACGTCAGCAGTAGATTCATTTTCTCGAAATGCTCCAGGAGAACCATCAGCGTTTTCTTCCGAAGAATCAGACACAAAGCCGTTCTCCTTGCCTTCCATACCTCCCTTGACCACCAACTGTTTCAAAACGTTGTACTTAATCATCAATTCTCCCAGTGGCATTGTAGCCTCCTCAAACAATTCGCAACATTCTTCTCTATCTGAAGTAGATAAGAATTCTAAAACCGTTTTTCTTAACGTTATACAAGTAAAACCTCGGAATATACCCATCGGTGAGGAATCGTCTTCTGCTCCTTTGGCAAGTTCCTTCAACTTTTGCATAGCATCTTTTCCTTTCAAACTGGCGTCAAATTCCAGAAATGCACGTTGCAAAGTGATGTCCATCTTCTCTGTTCTCCAGCCACCAAGTGATTTCAAGAAATCCGGAAAATTCATAGACATGTACTGCGACACTTCGGGACCTAAAATTAAATAAAACTCAGAATATTCATTTTTTAAAATCCGCCTCAATATGACAATTATCAACAATCTTATGTTAAACTTCAGTTTCAATTTTCAAATAGTAAAAAATTTCATATCAATTAAAAACAAAACAACCAAACTATAAAAAATAATCAAAAATCCATTGTAACAAAAATACTAATTTTCAGCAGTAGTGCACTGGTTAAAAAATAGAAAAAAAACAGCGTATTTAGAAAGTTAACCTTAAAATAACGCAGATTTATTTACTGTAACTAAAAATAAACTTAACAGACAACTGAATGCACAGTATGCACACTACAGTGAACAGAAAATAACCATTAATAATTGTTAGTGACAACAAAATGCTAAACTCTCTTTAATAAACAATTGACATCAATATTTAATTATGACAAAATACATTATAAATACCAATTACTTTAAAAATAAGTGAAAGTGAAATCAGTATTTTTCTAATAAATTAACAGTAAAAAAAACATTCTATAAAAATCCAATATTTCAAAAAAAAAATGAGGGACCATTCTATGAGAACTTAAAATACAAAAATTTACACTCATAAAACAATCACAATCATAAAAATCGCAACATCTTAAATGCAATAACAGCAAAACAAGTTGACTCACCACCATGTCCATCGTAAACTGCAAAGAAGGAAACTTCATCGTCAAAATTTAGTATGCAGTTGTGCGCATCCTAAAATTATATACATCAGTATTCAATTTATTGCCATCTTCCATACATATATTACATAAAAATACCATAAAACTGGTTTAAAGCATAGTAGGTTTCTAGATTAAACAAAACGTGAAACAAAAAAGCAATTGAAAAACCTGTAAACAATTAAATAAATCTGAAAAAATTCAATGGGAATTAATATTAAAGTCATTAACTAAATGAGTACAAAAGATAATATAAAAGTCACACATTAAATCAATAATTCAACATTATATTCATCTAAAAAATGCTAAAAAAAGACATTTTCAAAATATTAAATGGTATACAACAAAAATTTTACTGTAGTGCAAAACAAAGAATTTTTAAAAACTATACAATTTCAAAAATATATAATTTATAAAAAATAAAGTGAATAGAAAGAATAGAGAAAGAATATAGCATAAACTGAATATAGTGAATAAAACAATAGAAATAGATTTTAAGCAAATATTTAATTTATAACAAAACTATGATAGTAAGTTAAATGAAAAACCATCTTATAGTTTTCTAGCAATATCTTCAAATTTCTAAAAAATTTTCAAAAACAATTCAATAAACAAAACAAGCTGTTCTGTCGTGAATCATATGCGAAGATGATATAACTGATGTATAAAATTATATTAAAAAACTTTAGTTTACCGAAAAAAATCATTACTAATTTTCTATCCGACAAAATCATTACTAATTTTCTGTTTCTGTAACATTGTCTCATTAGCTGATCATTTTACATCTGCTTTATTTAATAAGAATTCGAGCAATTAGTAAAAAAAAGTAGTGTACAACCTAATAAAATAATTAAACACTTAATCTTTGCAAATCTCATATAAGCGCACTAATACAGTTTAAATATTTTTTAACTTACAGACAACCATGATAAAACAACTAAAAACACATCGCATTCGAACACTTTTATTATTTTTATGTCGGTAGATAATAAACAATAAACTAAAAACAATAATACAAAAAAATTACCTCCTGATTTATACGCCAACCTTGCATTGACGACGCACCATAACTAAGAAACGCAGAAGATCCTTTTTCGGATGTTTTACTTGTTTTCGGACTTGACAAATAGGCACCCATCTCAGACACCTGCTGGTAGTAGAATAACAAGTATGCGATAACGCGCTAAATTGTTTCCCATACAGTAATCAATATAAATGATATTCAAGTTACAACATTGACATATATTTATGTTTCTTACGTATTAATGCTTATAAAAACTGATTTACAATAAAAAAGCAATAATAAGTTGTATTGCGATAAATATAACAAAATTACAAATTTTATACATAGCAAAGAAAGATTTGGTTATTACATAAGTGACCTAGTTACTGTACATTAACAATGTTTACGGTATTAAATCCTTTGAAAAAGAAGTCTAACAATTTTATTAATGTGCCTGTGCTTTGAGATAAATTAGTTTACGTAAAAGACGCGTTTACAGGCATTTTCTAAAGTAATTTAAAATAAAATCCAAATTTTTTTCTTGAGATAAAATTCAAGAAGTTGGTTCATAAAAAATAAAACTGATAAAACTTTTATGCTTATATATTCAAATTTTACAAATGATAATGTTTAATCATTTTATGTGTAGTTCAGTTTTCTGATGGTTTTGAATTATACTTTATTTTTACTTATTCTATAAGGAGTTGTTAGTTTCAGCAACCAGTTTTTTTCTTGACCTCGTAACCGATCTCATGTAAGGTCTGAAAATGTTTTGTAAAACATTTCCTTTATGAAGAAGAGAGTACAGCATCGCATAACTTTTCTGTTCATCCTATTTAAAGCGAGATTTTCAGAGGCAAGCTTTTACATTTATAGTACAAATTCTAAACTCGTCTGACTTGCTAAATTTTACTCTGTATTGCTATTGTAAATATATTAGTTTTAAAATATTATAATACAAAATTATATTTTACTACCAAAACATCGGATTTGTCTTCATAGACTTTTAAAATAAGCTGAGAAGCATTTCATGAAATTTTAAGATATTTAAGTTGAAAGTACTGTAATTTGTTAACTTTTACAATACACTGTATTTCGTTAATTTTGAACTTTTATTAATGTGACAAGATGATATTATAATTGTTTTATTCCATATAAGACATTTTTTGGAAAATATTATAGAGGTGCGATGTAATATTTATCTCCAAATTGTTGTACAATATACTGTGATAGTTTTTACAACTTTACATTTACATGTTTTTAGTTATTTATAAGCTTTCAGTTTGATCTAATTTTGCTTAGTTTCTTTTAATTTCTGATTTGTAATTATGGTCACGTCCTTTTTCTAAAACTAATTTCCAGTTTATGTTTATGATAGCATGTTTTTGTTCACAGATTGAAAATGATATAGAAACGAAAAGCGACGCGCTTGTTTTTCTGATATTAATTTTTGAGAGTTAAATTTTTTTCCGAACTTGCGAGATGATCTCATTGCTCTTTTAAAAATGAATTTTACATTACGATCAATATTTTCATATTATTTTTTTAATTTTGTAAGAACTGAATAATAAATAATCGTGTGGATTACATTATTGTTCTTTATGTGTACTCCTCTTGAGAAATATCATTCCTCTTTTGTGACACGTTAGATAAATAGTAATATTTATAATATTTAAATATTTAGATGTTTACAGCAATAAGAAATATATATATGTAGTTTTCTGATGAGGAAAGCGGAAACTTTATGTTATATTTTTGTAGAAATTCTGATTATCAAGGGTTATTTTTTTCTATATACTAATTAAAATGTCTAGTAAAATAGTATTTCACTTCAAACTATTTATTAAAAGTTAACTTTAAAGGTTGATTATTAAGCGTAAACATGTTAATCGTTCTATTATATGTGTTACGTTTAATGTTGAAAATTGCCTATTCTTGCTAATAGACAAACATTTGCCTAATATTGAAACGACGGTTCATGAGCCACGCTATATGTTGAAATAGTTTTATTAGTGATATTTGTATTTACTGTCAGAAATAAACGTATCGCTTGAGAATTTTTTATATGATGTTTATTTCATTTCATTTAACAAATTATAAATGATTAGGTTCAAAATAATTTGCGCCGGCAAATGGCCCTCAGTACGAAAGTTACATGAATGCAAAAGGCAACCAATCACTTCCCAGTTTGTTAAAGTTCTGATGGATAAAAAGGTTGTGTATGAAGAAAAGCTCCGTGCTCTGATCAAGGAAAAAGGACAGAATGCAACGATTTTTCCGACTTCACAGCGAGATCAAATATTTAGTGATAATTTGTGAATCCAATCAGATGGTCCAAAATCTGTCCGTGATTATAATTTAAAAAATCAGTATGGAGTTTTAAAATAAACTAATCCGATTGGGCAAGTATGATGAAATAAGATGCATCACCTTTACTAAAGAAATGTTCGATGCTATCAATGCTACATTATGAAAAGATTGGTCATGGTGGAGAAAAAAAAACATTTCGAGAAGCACAGAATAAATGGGCGAACGTCACACAGGAAGCGTGCCATTTGTTTCTCACGTTTTGTGAAGAATGCCATAAGAAGAGAGCGAGAAAGCTTCCAAAAAGCCTAGTTGTTAAACCACTGGATGGTACAAATGTGATGTCAAATTGGCAATATGCATGCGAGAAAATGAATGCAAAAGATGGTCAATGGGACTGAAATTTGTTCAATGGCAAATAAATGTTAGCGTTCATGAAACAACTGGACAAAGCCCATTCAAAGTGACATTTGGCGAGGAGCCACGAATTGGACTGGAGTCCTACGTTCTACCAAAATCACTAGTTGATGCAGCGAAAACAGAAGAATAAATTGAAGGATTTTTAGCATCTCAGGAAGAAGCCAATGAAGAAGAAAGTTTGAACAGAGATGGAAAAAAAGTATGAAGAAAATGAAAGCAATATTATGAAAAGTTTTCCTGAAGCTTTTATAAAAGCACGAAAAGAAGCAGCTGCAGGGCAGACTAGAGCAGCAGCAAAAATGACACGACGATCTACGAAAATGTTAATACCGCTTCATATAGGTCAGAATTGTACACTCAGAATGCCAGAGGTGGATTGTGGACTTGCGGATCCGAAAAATTTCCTGGTAGTTCTAGGCGGAAAGTGAAGGATTGTACACTGTTGGCTGCAGAGAAGGCAAACTGGCATCTAAGTTTACAGCTGCAGATTTGCAAGTGATATCAGAAAAGTTACTGTCCATTGATGAAGTACCTGACGACGAAATTCCTCTTAGAACTGCAGTAACTAAAGCTACGGACGATCAAGGATATGTGAAGTGCATGTGCCTATCCGGCTGCTCATCTGGTCGATGCAGTTGCAGCAGAAAAAGAGTATTATGCAATTCTCGTTGTCACCCCGGGAAGTCATGCAAAAATATATAAACCTCGTGCGATACATTTGTTTCTGATAATAAATACAAATATTAATAAAAGCATTTCAACATACAGCGTGACTCATAAGCCGTTTTTCAATATTAGGCAAATGCTTATTGCCTATTATCAATAATAGGCAAAACGCTTGCTTATTATCAATAATAGGCAAAACGCTTGCTTATTATCAATAATAGGCAATTTTCAACATTAGGCGTAACACATATATCAATTTCAAAAATCCGTTTTTTCTTCAATCAATAAACTGCGTAATTATGTATTCTTAGCAAGAACACTGTTGAATTTGAATGGTGTGTTGAAAATTATTATTAAAAAAGTTTGAATGATGTGATAAATGAAAAAATATCGACGCAAATTGTCGATTGAAATTTCTGCCCCCGTTTTATGAAATAAATCGATGCTTTTGAAAAAGATGCAAAGTGTTTGCATGTTAATTTTTTCTATTTCTCCTGCTTTTGCTCAGACAATTCATCTGCAATTAATATGTGAAATAATTTTTTTTCAAAATTTGAAATTATTGAATTATGTGAATGTGTGCAAAGTAGGCAACCGGAACACAGGATGGAAGATATTCATTGTTGCGTAATTGGTGTCCAAATCAAGGTCGACCGACCGACCGTTGGATTGTACTATCCGACGCGAACTTTCATCTAAACTGTATACTGGATGCGGCCGTCACCTACATTGCAATTGGAATGACCGTATACTATTTTGTATAAGCCGCTAGAAAAGTGGCACTTGCTTGCTGTTGACAACGCCGTTTACAATCAAAGTGAACACAGGATCAGGATGCGCTGCTTGTCAGTGCTGTTGGTGACAATTTTTGTCTCTGGTAAAGTCCAAGCGCAAGGCATCTTTGACTGGCTTAATTTTGGTCAGGCTGGTCTGTCGCCGGTACCGTTGTCCACTTCCGGTCAGGTGGTTGACTACGCCCGACAAGGAGTGAACTTTTTGAGCTTTCTAAAGTCGTTGAAGCCGTTGACCACAAGCCGTCGACGTGTCGAACGTCGCAAGCATCGGCAACGTGCCAGACCATTGTCCGAACAAGCGCCTGACGAGGAGACGGATTTGCATCCGGATGACCATCGACCCTTGTTGTTTACTAGTCGACGCAGAGCCGATTTGCCATTGTACAAGGCTGCTCCTACGCTGGCGGAGTCGACACAAAATTTTCCTGGTTTTGGAGCTTGTTTGCCAAATGGAACCCCATTTTTCAATAACATATCACCGTCCATATTGCAAAACATGCTTCGCATTTTCCCAGGGGCTCAAAGTTTCATGCGAAAAATGCTACCCGCTACCAAAGTGCATCCGAAAAAATTGATGGGAAAATGGTATTGGGTAAGAACAATTTTAACTATAATACACTTTTGAAGATCATTAATCATTTCCCTTCTTCATTCATATGAGGTTTTGAAATTGAGCAATTTTTTTATAACATTTTGCCAATTTCATCATTTTAACTTCAAATTTAATGTTATTGTGTAAAATACATTCGATTCTTATTTATAAAACAAAAAATTATAAAAATCCGTTCGTAAAATTTGTACATCTCTGAAATGTTTTTTCCTTTTTATCGATTATAAAAACTTTGCAGGTATTAATGACACCAGCCGCACTTTCTAGACACTGCGCCACATCAAACTGTAAGTTTTGCATTTTGAAAACAATTATAAATAAATAAAATAATTTTTTTCTTAAAATTTAAAATACCAATAAACTATGATGATAAATAAGTTATTTTCTTATCATATTTTTTGACAGTCAATAATTTTGATTTTTGTTTCAAGATCATGGATTAGTTTTATCAAGAAACGGAACCGGCACTTTTGCTGCATTTGATTCTTTTCGAGATGGCAGCTCCTACGGCCTACCGAAATTCGGTTTCGGCTATGGTGTGATCAGTAATGATAATCAAGCTTTAGTATACATGCAATCTGATCCTTGTCCTTGTAAGTAAGAATTTTTCAAACAACTGTGCAGTTGATTAACTTTCATACTTTTCACAGATCAGGTAGTTTACACCAGTTCTGATTATGACGAAGATGATTACAACACTGAAACCCAATACAATTATGTGGTACTTTCCAACTGGGCTAGATATCCTGTGATTGCTTTAGCGAAAAATGTGGAACAGTTCATGATGTCTGATTTTGAGCAGTTAAAAAACGACTTAAATCGAGATGGGTTGCATAACAAAGTTACTGAAATGTTGAAAAGTACAGAATTGGCTGACTGGTCAGCTTGTGAGGCGAAGCAGACGTTAAAACAAATGGCCACTCAATTAATTCAAAATTTGCTCAGCAAAAGTTCATTGTAAATTAAACCTATAAAAATAATTGAATTATTGTGCTTTAATATGCAAAGTAAAACATTTATAATATGAATTTTGTGTAAAGAAATATTATCTTTGAACATTATCTGCACCATAATATGGAGTATAAAAAATTCGAGAAAAATGAAAGTTAGCATCATCAATAATATTTTGTTAGCTGAATGATGAACACGAACTAATGGCAACAGCTGTGGCAAGGCAATAACTTATTGTAAAATATGTGAACATTTTTTACAACATAAAATGCCATAAAAAGCTTGATTATGTATTTCTGTCTGATCAACAGTTATCTATGAAATCCTACGTTTCTAAAAAGCTTTGCTAAAGCAACAAAAAGTCAACAAATTTGATCATATGACGAAAGTTTTATAACACACCAATAGCCCGCTCAACGCTGCCTCGCTTAGTGCTGTTTCTAACTGGCGTGTTACATGATGCTACGCATGTCATTACAATAAGCAAATTCTTTTATTAAAAATTAGTACAGTTATTGAATGAGCAAATTAATTTTGCTGGTTGCGAAAGAGTTCAGTCTAACAGTTATATTCATGTAAAATTATAATTCGAAGTTTACAGAAGTTGGTAATTTTAAAATGATAACTGTAAATAATTTCATTTGAAATGCTGAAATAATTTAAAATGAAATGCAAAATTAACATTCGTTTACTTAATTATTTCAATTTCAAATTTAATTTTAAAAATAAATAAATAAATGAAGACAATAACAGAATTTTAACTTGATGTGCTTCAATCTGATGTTTTTAAAGTTGAAGGTTCATTTAATAACATTTGAAATTGTAAAATAGCACTTAAATGTATTTTATTTTAACATATGAAATTATTTTTATTTTATTTAAATGTTGGCAAAAACAAACAAAGTATTACTCTTCAGGAGCATTTTCTACGTTTTCTTCGTCACCTGCTTCCATTTCAGGCGGCGGTGGTGGTGGTGGTGGTTCAGATTGATCTTCTGGCTTCAATTCCATTGGCTCATCGATTGGTGGTTCCGCTGGCATTTCAGGTAGTGGTTCCATTGGCTCTTCACGTGGTTCTTCAGGTGGCTGCTTTGGTGGCCGCATTTCAGAGCCTTCTTCAGGTGGCTGTTTTACTGGCTTCTTTGGTGGCTTCTTCTTTTTCTTCTTCTTATTCTTCTTATTCTTTTTAGACTTATTTTTATTTTTATGTTTCTTAGCTTTATTAGAAGCAGCTTTAGCTAACTTTTTTGCCAACTTCCCACCAAGTTTAAAAATATTTTCTTCATCTTCTTCATTGTCAGCCAACTCTAAACTATTTTCAGCATCACTTTCAAGACTTTTATTTCGAACTGCCGGACTTCGCTTTTTTGCTTTTTTCTTAGCTTCTGTGTCTGTTATTAGTGGAACAAGCAGCAAAAGTATAACAAGTAAACAAAATCGAACCATATTGCTGTAATACATGCAAATATCTTTTTCAAGAGGATATTTATATTTTTTCATCGTTTATTCAATGCAGAGATGAAAACAATCGTGCATATTTTGGCATAACTGCTTTGCTTAAACATACAAAAACTGAAATGGTTTTGATAAATTTCATTTGATCTAAAACTGAAGAGAATAATAGTTTGATGTTTATTTTTAGTGTCTTACAAAATGTAGACTGTTGTTAGTTCTTTCATTTCTTTGAATGTGGAATTTAAAGTACAGATGCTAATGTTTGTTCAAATAATGGTAACGCAATCAATGGGTAGGAATCTTTTATAAATCTTTATATTATGTTGCAAGAATCTTAATAGAGCTATTTATAGCCATTAGTACTAAATTACTTTCAATTTTTACTTTTGGATTAAACGAATAAATATATTATGAATCTTTAATTTGAAGTGAAGTTTTTCAATTTGGTACATAAAATTATGATAAAGTTGAATTTGAGGCTCATTAATTTTTTTAATTAAGACAAAAATGAAAATGTCAAGTATACTAGTTATTCAGCTGATGGAAAAGTAACTCATTTTATAATTAGTTTTAAATAAAATATGCTTAATTTTTGTGAAATTAAAAAATTAAAAACATTTTTAAATAATATATTTTATCGTCTTTTGAACACTGACATTTTTAAATAGCAATAATTTTGCACAATTCTATATATAAATAAATTGCGGTATAAAATATAAGATTCGATTTTTAAATATATTTCAGTTGTCTAATTTATGTTTCTAGTGCATAATATTTATGTTTTTAAGCTTTTTTTTAAAGAATATTTATATACACTTCAGAAATTTTCTTTGGCTATTCATCCTAAGGATAGTGCTTCAAAATGTTGAAAATATATTTGCATAATTATGGATAATACTGCTTTGCTTTTACTTGGAAAGTTTGCTAAGAGCTCCAACAGCAATTTGCAATGCTTACAGTCTTTATTGATGGTTCAACTAATGCATTTGCAACAGTTGCCGTCGTCGTCGTCGTTGTTGTTGGTTGTTCACTTATCAAGGATTTTATGCTTCATAAAAAATGAAAAAAATGTTCTTTAAATAAAGAAATCTTCAAAATTTTTATTTTTCAACTTTTTTGAATTATAAAAATTTCAATAATAAATTGTAATAAATCTGCTAAAGCATGATGATGAAAATATTTCGAATTTATATTTGGTGATAAATTTAAATAAATCTTGTGATACACTGTAGCTTTTACTTTACGACGTTTAACTTTAAAAAAGCAGTATACAGTGAACAAAAATTAAACATAACCATTATCTGTTGTGTTTGATTCATATTTAATTCAATATATTTGTAGAAGATGATTGTAGGTCAAAAAGCGTAGCAGTATAATAATGTTTCAAGCATGATCGCTGCATCATAGATAGTTTGACAGTAAAATTGAACATTAGCATCTGCTTACTATAAATGGTTAGATCGATGGAAATGAGAGATGTTAGCATTTACATATTAGCGCGATATGGAATTTAATTAAAATTAAATGGATTGTTGAAACAGTAAATTAGAAACAGAATGGTATTTAACTGCAAATGTTTTACTTTTATTAAGAAATTCTTTCAACCTTGAGGTATTATTTTTATTTTTTTAAAGTAGTAATGAAATATTATATTAAAATACATTAAAAAAAATCTTATATTCCTTTCTACAATTTTCATTTTTTACTTTTCTTCATATCGTTAGTTTTTTATTTTTTTCATTGCTTTCATCACGCTTTTTCGTTCTGATACTATTTGCCATTTGCTACTCTTCCTACTTTCTTTACAATCTTTTATATCTTTTTAGCTTTAGGCTGTTTTTTACTGTTAATTTATCTTTATTTGTGACAAAACTTTTAGTTTAATTTAATTCAAACACCTGAAACTGCCAAAAACAAAAACATAACTGCAGAAACTCGTGCCACATTTTACTTCAACGTATGGAAATTATGTCGCACTATTTTCATAGCTGAAATTTATGTGCGTTATTAATTTTTATTTGAAGAATAAAACGCATTCACCAAAGTAAACAGTTACATTTATTGCATCATTTTAAATTAAAATCAGTCATATGCTTTAAATTTTCTTTACAATTCAAATGAATAGCAGTAATTTTGCAATAATGATAATTAAAATAAACATGCATTTTATTATGTTAATAAGCGTTGAATAGCAGTGAATGCATTATTTCATTGTTTAAATGCTGATCGTCATTTTTACTAATACAGTAGAACTCGGTTATAACGATCTCGGTTATAACGATGTCTCGGCTATTGCGATAGAAATAAACTTAACCATAAATCTATCAATAAACTAAGTACATGTATGCAAACTCGGTTATAACGATACTCGGTTATAACGATCGAAATCTCTGTCCCCCAAGCCCATTGTTATAACCGAGTTCCACTGTATTTATGTTTGGTAATGAGCCCAATCTCTATGTAGCTGATTTTGAGCACAATTCTTGAAATGAACTGCATCTCACTTTGTCAGTTGGCATTAGTCGCCCTGAGTTACATAGAATTATTTATAGAAATCTTGCTCTTCGTCATGAAGGCATCGAAGTGGTATGTAATGCACTGCCGTCATAATTGCCAAAATTGTTGGTAAATTCAAAGCAGAGATGGCGCTATTAACTGAATATTTATACGCATGCAACACAAAAGTAGTAATCAGATACATTTATTCCATGATTGATTTCAACAGTTCACTCGACAACTCCAGCTAGACAAATTGCATATAGTCGAGCGGTTAAGAAATGGCACCAGTCCTGTAAACTTTCTTGGTAAACTACTATACTGTAGCGTTGCAGGAAAGCTGCAGAGATTAAAGTGCCTCATAACGCTATCGACTTATGGCTCCAGTGGAGACAGTGCATCTCTGTTCCACGCATTACTTCCGCAGAAAAATGAAACTGCTATAGAACTAATGGTTTTATCATCGCAACGCTCTCTTTGATGGAACAAAATTTCTGTTTTCAACTTATCTGACACCATTCTGACGCGATTATTTTTTGCTGCAATGTGATGCGCCTTTAAAAGCAATTCGCAGCCACGAAGAATTAGAATGACATCGAGGTAACAACGAATGCCAGCAACGCCGCTATACATGGTGTTGATTGGTTTTGATAATGATCGATAAAATGTGTGTAACTTTTTTATTCTTTTATTTTTCTATAATATTTTACATTCGAATAAGTAATGCCACGTTAATGCACAATGAAAGCATGATCATCAGAATTGTGAAAGACCGTAGTTTGCGTTGTTTTCACTGAGTTATTACTATCACGTTTGATATAACTTCATCGTGTTACAATGAAAAATACAAGAATTACTAAAAATAATTTTTCATAATGCTGATCACTAAAAAGTATAAACTTCACCGCAAATAATACATTTTAAAAAACAAAATTTTAATGAATGAAAAAACTTCAATTTTGATAAAAGTAAATTCAACATAATTTTAAAATAATAAAAATTTTCACTACTAATGTTACGTCACTATTATTGAAGTTCCATAATTCTAAATGGAAATATTTGAACCAATGAAATGAAACAATATTACAGCTAATCACAAGTGAAAAGTTTGAATCAATGAGCAATTAGATAAGGAAAACCAATAAGATAACGGCACGAAGATCGAATGAAATAGCGCGTTCATCGAACGGTAAAATAAGGCGGTGAAAATTTGGCCTGAAGTAGACCACCCCATATTTATATTTATTTATGTTTACATTTATATTTATAATTATATATAAAAAGGGCACAATGATATGCTCCATGAACTCTCACCGCGCTGCGTTGTGAAACTGAAACTCCAGAGTTCACGTTCCCAATGGTAGCGTCCTACAAAACGGTCAACCTGATTAGCAGGTACAATTTCTCAGAATTACATTTATGAAATTATGCATTCATAAAATTATTTACAAACGGAATTTAGTTTCATTCAACAAAATTGAAACACGATTACTTATAGAATTAAAGTAGGAAAAATTAAAAAATTGTATAGATTTAAAATCTTTTTCTGACTATAAAAAGCACATTTTACATTTGCAAAAGCCCGTATCAGATATACTTAAATTTTATTTAAGTGAATATTCATATTCATCGTATTGGACGTATTTAAATTTATGAATATTTCAGAAATGCATTATATTTGTATAAATCGAAGAAAGAATAAATGGCTGTTGTTCAGATGGCAGCATCACCAAAATAACTGATAGAAATTCATGCCTTGATCAGAAAAGAGAGATGTTTAAATCAGCTTCATTCCGCTTACAATTACTCTTATTTTATTCGTCAATTTCTGTATTGTAAACAACCAATCACTTTAAGACACGTCTTCAAATTTATCACCAATTTCTGTGATTGGACAGGTTTAAAGTAGTTCTGTATTTAATCAGGGTCAACAGCACTTTAACTCATTTACGATTCTCTTCCTCGTTTGAGTTAACGGCTCCTTATTTCGCTCTTTCAAGCAACCTCTCTTTTGTTCTAACGCGCCACTCAAATTCTGTTTTTAATCAGATGGATCCAGAGTTTACCAGACCATTGGTGATTGACAACGGTAGTGGGGTGTTCAAGGCTGGATTTGCAGGAGATGATGCACCACTTGCAGTCTTTCCATCAATCATAGGTCGTCCACGACATCAAGGCGTCATGATTGGCATTGCAAAAAAGGGATCTTACGTCGGTCATGAGGCGCAAAATATGCGTGGAATGCTGACGTTGAAATATCCAATCGAACACGGAATCGTCACCAACTGGAATGACATGGAAATAATGTGGCATCACGCCTTTTACAATGAACTGCGTGTATCGCCTAAAGAACACCCGGTCTTGCTAACTGAAGCACCGTTGAACCCCAAATACAACCGCGAAAAAATGGTAGAGGTATGAGAAATATTTAACAATGTGTATTTTCCACTTTTGTATTACTTGGCGTTCATTTTATTCTGTAGATAATGTTTGAATCGTTTAAAACCCCGGGAATGTATGTTGCTATACAGGCAGTTTTGTCACTGTATGCAACTGGAAGAACTACAGGCATTGTTTTAGACTGTGGTGACGGTGTCTCTCATACGGTACCAATTTATGAAGGGTTCACATTGCCACATGCAATTTTGCGACTTGATTTAGCAGGGCGTGATTTGACTAACCATATGATGACACTTTTAACTGAACGTGGTTATTCATTCACCACCACTGGTAAGGATAAATTTTTCAGCCACTAAACCATTCACTTCATATCCTTGTTTTGTTCAGCTGAACGAGAGATTGCCCGTGACATTAAGGAAAAGCTTTGTTTTGTCGCAGATGACTTTGAACACACGGTCATGACAGAGCAACTTAATAGGCATTTTGAGACATCGTATGAGCTTCCAGACGGGCAGGTTATCACTATTGGCAGTGAACGCTTCC
This sequence comes from Trichinella papuae, assembly GCA_001447755.1. NCBI lineage: Eukaryota > Metazoa > Nematoda > Enoplea > Trichinellida > Trichinellidae > Trichinella > Trichinella papuae. Next base: position 157,263 of record JYDO01000046.1, read on the forward strand.
GTTGTCCAGAGGCGTTATTTCAGCCTTCGTTGTTGGGCTTAGAGTGTTGTGGTCTTCATGAGACCACTAAATCATCAATTATGAAATGTGATGTAGACCTGAGAAAACAGCTGTATGAAAATGTCCTTTTGTCTGGAGGATCCACAATGTTTCCAGGCATAGGAAAACGGATGAAGAAAGAAATCATAGCGCTAGGACCAGAGTAGCTTTATTTATTATTCTGTTAATCAATGTGAATAAAGTTCTGCTTTAGTGGAGTTAAAGTGAAGATTCACACCCTGCCTGAGCGGAAGTATTCAGTTTGGATTGGTGGATCCATTATGGCTTCTCTGTCAACCTTTCAAAATATGTGGGTTTTTTATAAAGATTATGAAGAATACGGAAGCGCAATTGTTCATCGCAAGTGCTTCTGAATAAAGAAATGACTGCCAGAATTAATTACTCATCGTGAATCACAATCACCTTTTGATATAATGTATTCATTACTTTTATATAAAAATATAACTTGATTTGTTTTTGTGATAAACATTATTAAAATTTTAAACTTAAAAAAATGCATGTTACTTCTGAATAATGTTTTACAACATAATGTAATGAAAAGAATGAATCAAATTGTTAAGTAAATTATGATAACCACTATTTCAAACATCCTCCATCATGATGATCAATCAAATCCATGAACATAATTGATGTTTATGTTGTGCCTGATGTTCCAGTTATGTTCCAGGTTTAACAATGTTCTTCATAATTTGTTTTTTTGTCACAACTACTAAAACTGCTCTTTCTCTTGATTGATTCACTCTGAATATACGTGAATAACAGAATAACCAAAATGCTGATCTACATCCACTATTGTTTTACAATATGTGAGCAACTCTATAAGGCTAACTTTAGCGCTTCAAATTAATTTTTCCATTGTAGCGGCTGACTTATAATCTGTAATTCTCATGAATGAATTCAATCTTTTCTTTTGCGTACCTTAGCGAAATAATAATAGCTGTAGTGGTTGCTTTCTGAGACGTGGAAATGAAGAGGCGTAAGTGTGTTGGCTACTGCATATCTTATCTGTGTGTTTATGTGTGTGTTGTTGTTATGGTAAATTATTCCTTTGTTTTGCCTGATCACTTGCATTGGGACGGCGTCAACCGCCAGCGATAGCGCAGAAAACGCTACATGGGTGAGCGCGCCTGGATGTGTACGGGAAATTCACCCCATTTTGAATGGTACCGCTGTTCAGAGGAATTCACACCAGGAGCCTACTTGGAACGCTGGTTACTGAAACTGGAGCAGTTCTTACAGCTGAGTAACGTCTATGCAAGTGATTGGGTCACCATGAGGATATGCCTGTTAAATGAGGAAGCCCACATGCTACTATATGGCTAAGCGTAACTACCTATCGAAACGTTCCCAGAGATGAAGCAGCGACTGCTGCAGATCTATGTTGAACAGGAGCCGGCAGCTGTAAACAACGCTTGGTTCTACAGCTGAATTCAGGAAGGCAGAGAGTCTCTGTATGACCTCCCGTCCATCCTACGTTATGTCATGTTCGATGACGCTGTGGATGAAGGAGGACTGCAGCACTTTATAGAGAGTGTGAATAAGCCGTGCATTGCACCAACGCTTGCCACCTCTAGCGCCAGTTCTCTCGAAGAAGCTAGTCACCTAGCTAAGCATTCGGAACGCTTTGAGCGCATGCTTTCCTTTGACCAAAAACGGCACCCCTTGGAATAGAACAAGCTGTGCGTCTGTCCAGGGAAAGATCTAATCAAGATGAGCCAGCAGCTCAGCGACCTAGCAAAAGAACTGGAAAATTGAAATATATTGACGGCCATTAGCTTCATAGGTACTGCTGATATGTTCGTTGCAAATTTCAGTCAAAACTCACAATATGAGAGCAAGTGGCATATTTTCAGTTATAAGCTTAAAAACAAAATTTTCTTCTTAGTCACAATTTTGAATACTACATCCGCTTTCTGAGAAATTCACTCTGCTTTATTCATTTGCCATGTATTTTACATATAGCAACTACAGATATTTGATCGTGGCATTTACGTCAGCAAACATTTTACATTGCATTGTTTTCATATAGGCAAATCTGAGGAGAAATAACTTTTTGAAATGAGAAATGATACTAATACAAATTTCAATTAAAATCTTTGGAAGAAATTTGTCCAAACATGAAACTAACCTCTGGAAATGGAATTAGCATTTTTTCTAAATTATACTTTTAAGTTTGCCGCTCAGTCATTTAAATATTTAGTTTTGAAAATCTTGAGTTATTTGACTTAAGCCTACCGTGCAGGTTACGGTATTTCCAGAACTGATTTATATGTGCTACGCAGACATTGCTGCTATTTTTTCTTATTATTGTTGCTGTCATCGTTCATTCATCAAAATGCGCAAATCCAAAGGTATGTGGAGTTTTCTTTTGTTAATGCATTCATTTATGCTCATAGCCTACAACTATTCCTAAACAGCCATACTGCTGCCTAAAAATGAGATTGAAAATTAAATCTAATGTTTGTACATTTTTGATATTCTGGGCTTGGCCTACGTAAAAAATTTACGTTAAGTTTCTAAATTCAAGATGATAACTGCAGCCAGCAAATATTTTTTCAATTTTTACAAAATGGTTCACTTATGACTAGCAACTTACGGCGCGTCTATATTTAACTGTTTCCGTTAATCATGATAAAAAATATTATGAGAAATTCAATTTTCTTTTGTACTTGAGGTATATTTTCTAGCTTTTGTAAAAAAACATTACGCTGATTTATGCCCGAGTTTATTTCTATAAATAATATTCAGTTTTTCCTACAACTAATAATACTGTACATCACTTCCTGTTCATTGTTTTGCCCTTGCATTTGTTTAAAAAATCTAAGCAAAAATATTTTAGTTTTAGTAAAAAAGAGTTATAATAAAGTTTAACTAAGAAAAACTATTATGTAAATATATACAAATAATTAGATATCACTGCTGTGCTAACTATACAATTTATATGAAAGATTCAAAACTGGCAATAAAAGATTTAAGGCTTCATTATTGCATTTTCTTTTAAAGGAAGATGTTCATATCTGCGAACTGTTTTTTTGTCTAAAAGCTATAAATTTGAAGTTAATAACGGTTGTTAAGATTTGATTTTATTGTCATAAAATTGTAAGTGTTATTAAGTTAAGTGTCGTACGTAGTAATGCTACTCCTTGAACGCACGCAGTCTTTCAAATTTTCCATTTCAACATTAAAGCTTGTTTGAATATTAAATGTATCAGCAGAATTGTGTAAAGCATGTTAAACTTTCACAATAAACAGAGAAGTTTTGCAGGATATTGCTTTTTGTATTGAAATATTCTGAATATAAAAGATGTTTCATCGTTTCATCTTGAATATCAACAGATTACAGTATTGAAAAGTATTAAAATGTTTTTTACGTGTTGTAAAAGCTTAAATTCATTTCTGGTAACTATAGTTTAATAGTTTAGTGACAAATTATTCAATAATTGATTCAGGCAATGTTATTTTTTGTCCCATTTTAGCATGACAATTGGACGAAGTTTAAATAATGTCCCAATTGTTATTGATAATTTTTTAAATTTGTAGTCGCAAATTTTTCACATTTTGTAGTTTAATTTTTAGCATAATAATTTTAATAATGAATTATTTTTATTGAAGATTTTTTTTATACTGTTTGCTCCTAATTTTTTTTTAGTATTTTTTTCTTTTATCGTATTTCTTGTTAATAGGTTGTGTCGTAGTCGGGATTTTGTATCCTTTGCTGTGTGGTTTGTATTGTAATTAGTTTTGACAGTGTTTTGTAAAAACGTTTGTAAGAAATGTTAAACGATAAAATTAAATTTTTTTAAAAATATAATTACAAAATAATATGTATATTAATAATGTGCGTTTGTGTTAGTCGGGGTTTTTAGTCACCGATGTTAATTGTTGTGTTTACAAGGTTCAGTTGTTGCTTTTAGTGATGTCTCGAAACGCTGAAGGAGAAATTATCTACAACAATAAGGAGATAGCGTTTCTGAGAAAATTGATCAATGACACATTGGTGGACGATTCGAATTCCGTGTTCAAGATCGAAAGTGGTAACAGTTCCGTTTTTGAAGCGGCAGCTCATTTTGAGCATCTGCCACTTAGCTTTGCTATATTGAAACAATTGTGCAGTCTCGGCTATTTTAAACCGTCAAAAATCCAAGCGACATGCTTACCGTTCATGCTTGCTGATCCGCCGGTAAATGTGGTCGCCCAAAGTCAATCCGGCACCGGCAAAACGGTCGCCTTTGTGCTGTGTGTTCTGCAACGCTTGCAATTGGACAAGCGTTGGCCCCAGTGTCTGTGCTTGGTTCCAACTTGTGAATTGGCGGTTCAGATTTGCGATGTTTTCCGTAAGTTGGGTTCCTACGCCAGTTCATTGTCCATTGCTTTGGCTACACGTTCTCCGGGTGCGACGGTCCCACCTCCTGATCAAGAGATCACCGATCAAGTGATTGTTGGAACTCCGGTCACGGTAATGCGTTGGATGCATCAGTTGAAATGTTTTGATCCGCAAAAGTTGAACATCTTCATCCTTGACGAGGCTGATTTGATGCTTAATTTGGGGCCGATGGGAGAGCAGAGTATTCGCGTTATTCAAACTTTGCGAGCAGATTGTCAACGTCTACTTTTCTCCACGTCGAATGATAGTACGGTCAAAAAATTGTTCTGCATCGTCGCGGAAGATCCTGTCACTATTGCTGTGCAAAATGAAGAGCTCGTTTTGGATAATATCGAACAATTTTACATCCTTTGCAAATCAGATGATGAAAAGTTCGAAGCGATCTGCAATTTCTACAGAACATTGGTTATTGGACAGTGCGTGATATTTTGTGAGACACGATCTACTGCACACTGGCTGGCTGTTAAGATCCGGGCCAAAGGCCATGGTGTTACTGTATTATCCGGGGAAATGCCGATGGAACAGCGAGCAGAAACGATTAAAAGATTTCGCAAAGGCGAGGACCGTATTTTAATCGCTACAAACCTCTGTGCTAGAGGGATTGATATTATTCAAGTGAATTATATAATTTTGTTATTAATTTCTTGTATCTTTAACTTTTTTGTAAAACGTAGGCGAACATAGTTATCAATTTTAATCTTCCTCGCAATACGGTTAGACAAGCTGACATTGAGGCGTATATTCATCATATTGGACATTGCGGTCGATTTGGTCGTCGTGGTCTTGCTTTCACCTTTATTATGGACCTTGAAGAACTGGGTTACGTTCAGATAATTGGAAATTATTTGTCCAAATCAGTGAAGATGTTGGATCCGTTCCATCTGAAAAATTTAACTGATTTGGAGTCAAGTTTGTCCATTATATAATGCAATTGTTTAATCTATGTTTTAAAATTATCATTTAAACTTTTATAATTATTTATAATATTTTTGATTGAAATGGCACTGAAAATTGTTGCATGATAATTTGGAATTATTTGATAGTGATGATGCATGAGCAGTTCAAAGCTTGTAAATCTTATTTATACTCTTTAATTTTAAATTAGTTTTCACATGTGAATAATAGAATGTACTTTTAGCATTATTTGATTTATGTCAGTGCCAACTGTTGATGGCATGCAATAATACTTTTAAATTAATTCATTCTTCTGTTTGAATTTCCATCACGTTATCCTTTAGAAATGAATAAAGCTTTTTTGAAAAAAAAGATGGTTGATTGGTATTTTTTACTTTTTGTAAAAAAAATTAAAAAGCAGTTTTCATCTGATTTTGAAAATAATATTATTAAAGTGGTTACATCAATGCAGATGAACTATATTGAAATGATTAATGTTGTTTTACTTTTCAGTTATAAACTGCTTTGAATTAAAAATTTTAAATTTAAATTAATTCTTGTTAATTTCAAAGTAAACAATATTCTTAAGAAACTTTTCCCAAGAAAATATTTGTGTACAGTTCCATTTTTATTAAAACAATTAACATTTTGAAATAATCTTGCTTCATTATTTAAAAGAATTTTGCTTTATTGTTGTTCAAAATATTTTCCGCATTGGTTATTTTTATTAAAATAGTCTCTGAACTCCATATTTCAATTTATTTTTTTATTTTACATTAATCGTGAAGATTACGATATGAGAGACGGTCTACGAGCTATGCATGGAATAACGTCACCTTGTTTTGATGCCTATAAGCTTCCTTTATAAATGTGCACTGCGTGATAAAAGAAATTTGTTGTTTTAAATGATTATGTCGTTATGAGAAAGTTTCAAGTAAAAAACTGTAATCGAAAAGAATGCAGCTCAGGTTAAAAAACGATTTGAAATGCTGGTTCAGTGCTCACTAATAGTTGCTGTATTTGGATTTGCTTTAGCAGAAACTGTAAACATAATTATTTTGTTCAGTAAATATCATGTCGCTGTGTCAATTTTTCAGTATTTATGATTTTTGTTTTTCATAATAATTTTAATAATATTTTTTTAATTTTTAATAATTTCATAGTATTTATTCTTGTGTTGATTGTGGCCATCTATCAATTAAAAAAAATTAAAGAAGAATTAAATAATATTTTGCCATTGCAAGTTGAAAACAGATTGAGATTATCGAGCAATTCCACTCAGCATGCATGATGCAGTCAATACACACCTGTCGAAATGGCACGAAATTCTTTAATTTTTTTAAATAAATCAAAGTAAACTGTAAATAAATTTCTAAAACAAATATGTTTTTTGCTTGTGTAACAGTCAGACGGTAACATCAAATGGAAAATCAAGTGAAAAACCATACTGTAGAAAAAGCATAGAAGTAATGGTGATTTTGAGTAGGCCCTAGCTTTCGTTGTCTGTCGTCGCGTCATGTGATCAAAATACTGTGCTGAGTATCACAAGTCGTTTTAGCTGATAAATCGGCAGGGAACACCGCTTCAAATGGTGACAGCGGTGGATCAGAGGCATTCCACGAGGATGTTGATCAGGCTGCGATATTGACATCGTAACTACTGCTATATGCTGCTGCAGTGTATGTGGTGGTTGCTGTTGTTGTTGCTGCTGCTGTGTGGCTGAATAGTTGGACTGTAATCATGACGAACACCTTTCTGCACATACTTTCCCGCAAAGCCAGTTTCATGGAATGAAGATGGGATTGTTGAATTTGTTTGTCATTATTTGTATTTAATGGATGCGCTACCGTCTGTCCAAGCATTGCCTGTGAAAGTAGTTGGCTGCTGACCACTTATGGGCGGAAACAACTGTTCATTGACACTTCTTCGAACAGTATTTAATCTCTCGGGGGGAAGAAAAATTTTTTTTCTGTTCTGTCCTTTATTTCCACAATGGTTAATGTATCCGAGCTGCGTGTTTTAAAAAAAAATCGTTGTGTAGTATGTTTCGACATTTTGTACATTATGACGAGCGTATCAAACTTTGGGTGACGACGCTACGGTAGCTGTATGAATTTTTCTTTTTTAAACTGCAAAACTGACAAAACGGAACAGTGCCACAGAGTTCCTCGCGCAGTTGAAATTGTTCAATATGACAATGAATTTGCATAAAACTTTATTCATACATCATCTTCGTGCATGAACGCGAGCAAATATTCAGTTTTGTTCAGAATAGTTTCATTTAAAAAATTGAAGTAAAAAAGAAGAAACATTAAAAATAAAAATGAGAAAAAGTCTTCCAATAATTATGAATTATGAAAAATTTCGTATTTTCTGTATAAAAAATGCACTAAAAATGAATCACGTGCTTGATCAAATAATAAAATGATTCGAACTGGGATGCAACTCGCGCAGTGCTTTTTTCGCCGCAGCATGTTTTGCAGTTCGATAACTTTTTCCAGAACCGATAAAACTTCCTTTTCCAAGAACAACGACCTCGACACTCACGGTCTTGCTTCCTTCTTCTCTGTCCAAAATGCTTTCAAGGAAAAAAAAACGAAATTATATATATATATATATATATATATAGCCAAATGCAATAAGCAAAAATTATACAACAACAACAATAATAAGAAGCGAAATTACTTGAATTGCACACGTTCCGGTTCTAATTCCATTAAATTTCGAACTGGTGATTTCGGTGGATGGCATAAGCATTTATCTGAAAATGAGAATGAGAATGAAAAGTGGAATATCAGAGAATGTTTGGTAAGGTTAGAGGTAGGTCAGGTCAAAAATTGAACTTATGTGTTAAAAGCCCCTCCCTTAATGCTTCCCCCCCCCATCCCCTCACCGCTTGAATTATAAGTAAAGTCACTTGATTGTTTACCAATTTCTTCGGCAAGCATGTTGTAGTAGACTTGCCAGACGGTCGCTAAACTGCAATGAGAATCGAGAAAAATCGCTCCGGCAACCGATTCGAAAATATCGCCCAACGGCTTTGGCACTTCTACATGTTCAGCAAATTCACCGATTTCTTTTTCTTCTTCTTCTTCTTCTTCTTCTTCCATCATGTAAAGCTAACAAAAAAAATACATGTATAGAAATAAGTTGAAAAAACAAACAAACAAACAAACAAACTTCGTTGTGAAAGTTGACAGTTTCTTTCAGTCCTCTCATGGCCAAGACGAATCGTTCATTCACAGTGAGCAATTCAGCATTGAAAAATAAGAAATACTAAATAAAAAAAAGAATTCAAATTAATTTAAAATGAACAAAAATCACTGTTCTCTGTCAGTTGAACAGAAAGAATGAGGACCTTTTGAAAATGATTCAAAACGGCCATAGAAGCGAAGAAAACATTGTTCACAAGTGCTGATCTCAGATCAGACAGCAAACCTGGCGATCGTATACGTTTGCTGCTGTACAAGTGTCTGCTGATCAAGTAATCGAGAATCGCGTCGCCCAGAAATTCAAGACGCTGAAAGTGTGCAAATTGGCAGTTTCTTTGATTTCATCATCTCGTTAAAATTCAAACAGACAAGACTTAACTGACTAACTCACTCACCTCGTAACTTTCAGTCACTGGGGTTTCGACTTCGTTGTACGAGCTGTGAGTCAATGCTTGAATCAAGTATGCTTTGTTGGTGAAGCGATAGCCGATTTTCGCCTCGAAAGAGCTCAAATCATACGCTGCCCATATTGAATGGATTTTCTCCTCAGGACCGATCAGCACACAACTCTCGGAGCAAAATGAAGAAGAAGAAGAGGAAAAATTCATCAACTGAAGAAAACATTCAAAAAGAAATAATTAATTGAGAAGATTATTTAAAAAAAAAAAAAAAAAAATTCACAATCACATTGTCATCGATGTCAATGCCAAACCATTTGAGCAACTTGATCGCCGGTCGCATGCCAGCTTCCAACAAGTAACAGCCGACCAACGCTTCAACACAGTCAGCAATGCTCTTGTCGTAGATCACTTGATGAGTTCGATTCAAAGAGCAAATTTTGCAGCATTCAACAACAACCGGTGCCGGAGTTTTGGCTTTCAATGCTTGCTTCTTTGAGCCTTGTTCAATCAGCTCGTCCACGGATTCATACCCACTCTCCAAGGCAGCCGAGCTTCGAAAACAAGGGGGCAGCCATTGCGTGGTCGGATCAAACGGCACCGCGGTAAGCTTGGCTTGCAGCAGCTTCTTCTTGCCCAGGTTAAACAGATTGGTGTTGCTGATGATCTCAGAACGCAACGACGACAGTCGACCCTCGTTCAAGCCCGCCTGCTTTTTGAAAACTTGCAAGCTGACGATGAATTTCAAAAACGAATCACCCAACGCTTCCATCGATTCCAAGTCGAACATGTCCTGGGCATTTCTCAAAGTCAACGCCCTCAACACATCCCGACACTGCGGTCCACGCCACTGTTGGACCAGTGTCGCCGTCTCTGACGGTTGGACAAACAAATTCAACTCGGATTTTGGCAATGCTGGAACGGCGACAAAATCACCTTCACCATCTGATTCGACAACTCCAAAGTCCAAGATCGAGTTGACGTTGTTGCCGTTCTCCAACTGCTGCCTCTTTGACATCAGTTGCATGGAAAAGTACGTATCAAACAGAGATTCGTCACTTGATTCAGTTGTATCAGAAATGGCCACTGAATTACCAGTGAAAATATCAAACTGATCGTCGAATGCTACTGTTGTTGGACTTGCAATGTGAAATCTCACATCGAACTCTTCCAACAGTGCCCGCGTTTCGGGATCAACGCTGTCAGCTACAGCGGCACTGTTGCCGTTCACCTGTGGCAACGTTCCCACCGGTGCTTTCATCGGCAACTGATTGTCCACAACGCATATATCATTCAACCGAGATGCTACCAAATACCAGTCTTTATTCAACGGCTGTATTTCGCAATTTTCCTCCAACGGCAACAACTCTTCACCGGGAAACATAGCTTCGCGAAGAATTTGAAGTCGAAGCTGTTCAGCAATGAGCAAATGATTAATTCTGAAATTTTTAAGAAAAAAAAATGATAAACGAAAAACAGAAAACCAACCATAACAACAAGCAACAAGTTCTGGTGTCCACCTATTCTAGTAAAAAGTTTGGTCGACAATGCATATAATTTAAATAATTTGCTAATTTAAATTTAACACATCAAATACACAAATACTAAAACTGCGCACTGCGACACCACATAATAATATGAAAAGCAGCAGCGTTGCGAATATTAAAATGCAACAATGCAACAAAAATTATCAAACACCACCTAATATACCTGTAAAGCACAGTTGGAAGAAATATGAGAGAGCGCCACATCGATGCTGGCATTGGATGTATCACTACCAATTCGGGCACCACTTTGCAATGACAAAAGGAGCCGTCGTCGTCGAAATCAAACAGCAGAATGGAAATTTGCTTTTCGCACAAAAGATTCAGCCTAAAACTCCGACGACAAAAAGCAGCAATTAGCATCACCAAATTGACGACATAACACCAAAGAAAAAAAAAATACCTTTTAAAAGAAACCATTTTAACTTTGAGCAGAGGTTGATTTTTGTCCAACACTTTCACCTGTTTCGTAAGTTCAAAATATTCAGCAAATGATCTATAGAATTTGAATGGGAAAGGCGACATCGGCGTGGAAGTATTGTCCACTCCAGTGACAAAATAATAAATGTCACGATCATCTTTATTCTTATACCAAGGATAAATCACTGCGTTGAAATAGCTGAAAAATCAGTCCATTTTGAAAAAGCAGCAAATAAAAGCAAACCTATATCCAACATCAATCAAAATCAACCTGCTTGAATTCATGATAAATTTTTCACTTCTTTGCTGCGGTACGTGAGAAACATCCTTGTTCCAGTTGGTAATTTTTTCAGCAATAGACAAATCTACACTGCATTTTGAGTTATATTCTAAACAAATAAAATTAAATTAATTTATTTAAAAGAAAATTATTTATGCGTCAATAACCAACCGCATTTTAACGGAACAATCAAGTAGGAACAGGCGGCATTTTCTGGATCAAAAATGAAATCACGTTCTTCGTTGAACAAATAATTTTTGAAAAGACAACAATGAAATGAAGTCAAGATGTCCAGTTGGTCAGCGGAATAGGATATTTCTTCGACAAATTCAATTTCTACATCAATATCACTCTCGTCTGTGAAAATTGAAAATCTAGGAAGCTAAACAAATATATATTGTTTTTTTAAAAAAAAATTTCACTTAATAATTGATGAATATGAACTATATGAATTGAATAAAATACAAGCTTACATTGCCAATCGGTTTCGAGATAAGTATACCCAGCCTTGGCAAGAAATTTTCAACAGAACTTATACTTATAGCATAAAGATAACTCTTCTGATCTGCTCTAGGTATTGCTTTGTATATCGCATCAGGTACCTGCAATAATGCAACATAATATTAGCTGAACTAGCATTTTAAATAAATTTCAAACAGAAAAAATTTCAAAATTTATTCAAAAGAAAAAAAATTTTTTACTACATACAAGAAGCAGAGAAAGAAGTATGAAGCGGACAAAATTACCTCCTTCAAATAATAGCTTTTGCTGCTGACCGAAAAAAATTGCTCATCTTCTTTCAGTTCAATTTCTTTACGAACAGTCGCAAGTGGCATCAAAAATTCATTCAATTCACCCATCGCATGCAACAATTTGGTAGCTTCGAATGCAGCAGCCATTTCAGCTAGTTTCGAACTCAACATTGGTTTTCCCTACAATCAATAATATGTGCATACAATAATATTAATAATAATAATAACAAAATTTCACTTCAATTTTCTTTTTTAAAGGTGAATTTGTCGGCAACTGAACAGTGGCAACATACGATATTGACAAATCCGCATTCAGAATTGTTTGTACACTGAACTTTGGACGACAATCAGTGAATCTGTCTTTGCGTAACTTATTGCAATAACTATAACAAAATAATATACACACATTCTCTTATATACATATATGAAGTATAATAAATTAAACAGAAGACAAATATTACCGCTTAATCACATTAAAAGCAGAGCTGAGTACTAAGCAAGCCGCCTTCTTTACAGTGCCCTTCTCTTTTAACTGAGTATAATAAGGCTCTATTAATAAATCAACATTGCCATTTGGTGAGTTCACTTCTTTACGGCAATTGTCGATTTCACCATTATTTCCGCTATAAGACTAAACAAGAACTTTGAAAATGGAAAACAAAAAAATCAACATGATGTACAACACAAAAAGCAACAAAACAAAAACATCCATTAATCACGATCTACATGATCTATCTGCGTTTTATAGTTCTTGTTAAAATATTTAAATCACGTCCATTTACCTTCAAAGATTTTTCAGTTTCTACAAACGAATTCAACATTTCTTGAAAACTTTTCAAAAATCTGTCCTGAACCAAAATTGTATAATAAGCAACCTTCTGTCGAGCTCTGCCTGAAACATAATAATAACACGACTACTGAAATTGAAATTTAACAAAAAAAAATATACATTTTTGATTTTCTTACCTTTTGATTGGACGAAAGATCGAAAGGTTAATGGCATATCAAAGCGAATCACATAATTGCACTGACGAACATCTATTCCTTCTTCCAAAATACTGGTTGCCACCAGTAGATTAAGATTTCCATGTCGAAAATTTTTTAATACCTACAATAGAATAAAAAGATTATAAATAAAATGAGAAAATCAAAATCAAATATACTTCTTCTTGTCTTGCGTAAGAGGGTTCCACAAATTCGGCTGACATCCTACATCCGACGATATAATCAACCTCGATATAACTATATGAACGTGGTTGCAATTTCTTCGCCGTGTCTATGAGCATCTGAAAGGGCAACTTGTTGCATTGCTGCAGGATTTTCTGCTATTTTGCAAAATCCACTCACCGCTATACAAAAAGCCACCAGGCGTTGATTGACGAACACAATTCCAAACGGCTTGTTGCTACTGGTCAACAAGTTGTTGATGAATGAGCTACCGTTTTCAGCATCTAAAATGCTCAACAAAGCGGACAGTCGGTCCGAAACCACAGACTTCAGCTTCTGCACTGAGTCCACCAAGCCGATGTGCCGTTTCAATTTCACGCTGGTCACTTTCAGGCAAGTTTTCAACACCTCAAGCCAAACGGCACCACCCTTGTCTTCTGATTCAGACGTCAGCGGCGAAAACAGACCATCATCGGCAATGAACATGCTCAAGATGCGGCTTGCTAAATTCGTGGTGTTGTTCAGCATCCGCTTGCAAATTTGCAAAGCGCACCACGGTCCAAGCTGCCCCATGATCCCATCCAGCTTGGCAAGCACGTCGCTGACGTGCTGCATGTACAATGTGACGTCGCCTTCACATTCGCGGCCGCACCGTTCCAAAGATTTCTGCGTGTCCCGCACCAGATGTTGAAAAAATAAATCCAACTCGTGCCAGTCGTGCTTGTTGTCATTCTTGCAAGCAATGATAGCTATGTGAGGATCCGCCGAGTGAAGCTTCAACACATCCGTGTGCGAGGTGCCAACAACACGACTGCACAACGTTGACTCCAAACTGCGAATAGCCTTCTGCAAACCGTTTTCGTCTCCTTTTTTATTCATAACCGACGCCGTCAAACCCAATATTCTGGGTTGTACTCCTTAAACAAAATTTGCTTAATGATCCTTTTTTTTCATTTCACCATGCTTTGCACGCACGCACACACACACACACACACATTGCAGTAGAGTTTAAACAAATTTGAAAACATTCGAACATATCCACTACTACACAACACGGTGGCATTTCACAAATTTTGTCAACCATAACCGTACAAAATTAAGCACTACTCACAACTGATCAGAGTTAATCGTGCAACAATTGTTTAAAACTGATAAACTGAATAAAAATTACCTCAATCAAGCATTGACATCGACCAGCCGAAAATAATTTTTTCCCCCACTTCAATAGCCTATTTATATCAGTGTCAGATACAACTATATACCCATAAATTATTCATTGAATAAAGCTTTTTTTCTTTTTAACGCTGACATTTTGAAATGTGAAATTTAAAAGTCACGCACACAGATTATTCATTTTTTTTACAAATCAAATGGAAAATTATCACCGTAAAAGTATGCTCACCATTAGAATAATATCTCTGTGCTTTAGCTTTGTTAAAAGTTAATTTTGTTAAAAACAAAAACTTTCAAAATTGTAAATGATAAATCTAAATCAAAAAAATACTCATTTTAAAAGCCAATCATTACCATTGTTGTTATTATTATAACACAACTTGTAAAGTTCCATTATTTTTCTGTAAGGATGTTGCTTTGTAGCGTGATGACACTCATCGAAGACGATCAAGTTGAGAATATCAAATTTGATAAATCCATGGGCCAGGATGTTTCGTAAAATTTCAGCTGTCATGACGAGCACCTTTAAATTAGTTGAAAAGCAAAATTGAAATGCTGAAAAATAAAGAAACAAAAAAACGAAACCATTACATGAAATTTGTCAAAAAATGACATCCAAATTTCCGCTGACCAACAGTCCACTCCCAAAGCGCCGTGAAACTCACCAACTTTCAAGTTGGTATTAATTCGAATATGCTCTGCTTGTTGTTTAACCAGTGGAACTGCAATGCAATTGTACATAGCAATAATCTCAAATTCAAATCACCCCTCATACATACCTCTGTCTACTATAAACAACGATCTCTTGCCACCTTCATTCAACGGCTGTCGAACGGATTCAGACATTTCTCGAATCAGCATCACAGCAATGAACGTTTTACCGGTGCCTGTTCCAAGGGAGACGATCACATTTTCCTTTTTAGCACACTCCAGCAATTCTTTCTGAAATAAGTTTCAACACTCTGTGTAAAAATTTGAAAAAAATTAATCAACAAAAAAATACTTTCAACCTGATATAATCGCACGTTCTGCAACCGACCGCTTTGCTCTTTCTCCATTCTCCAGCAGAAAGTACTCAATTCACACCCTGCTATAATAAACTTGTAATTAACTCCACTATTATCAATACTATTACATCACTAAAACTATTGTTACTTATAAATACATAATACAAAAATATGCATGCAGGATAAATATTTTAAATTTTCTAAGTGAAAAATGACCTAGAAATATAGAACATTGAATGATAACTTAAGATGATAAAAATAATAAAATAAAAATTGCAAATTATACATTGATTTATTAAAACAAAGTAAATTTCCTTTTAATTAAATAAAAGCAACACATATATAATATATAATACTCTTTTCATGTAAATTTAAGTAACTGAAATTTTATACAACCACAAAAACAGAAATTATTAATTTGAATAAACATTTCATCCACAGTAAATCAAAGAAAATAGAGAAAATAACGTTCATTTGTATTTATTACAAACATGCACAAATAAATAAAATTTTACATTTAATTTATCAGTAAATATTAAATAGTCAATAATTTCATTGTTATACAAAATATACACTTTGAAACTGTCGTAATCTTCAATCAAAATTTCTCACATAAACCATACTGTATTGTCGTAAAATAATAAGGTATTAGATAAATATATTTTTTAACATTGGTAATTTTTTATAAATAAACGCTTTTGAAACGATGCATGATTAATTCAAATTCATTTGTTTTTTTCATATTCAAAATTTCAATAATCAATTCAGCTTAAATTGAATATTATAAACTAGATGATATTCGGAAAACATTTACCATTCAAATTAATTAACAATAGCAATTGTTGCCTCCGAAATTGAACCAATTGATGAATGAATGATTGAATATCTATATATATATCACTGTAGCTTCGGCTTACTGATCATCATAAATTCTCTCTTATTGATATTTGTTAAAACTGCTTAACAGAGTCCTTCTTGAACTTGTTTTACACTTCTTTTCTCATTTAACTATTAAAACAATTCCATTATGTTTTCATTATATTCGAAGTAAAATTAAAGAACATTTTCATTTACATATCCAAAAAATATCCCAACAAAAATATGCACAAGATATCAATGACGACTGATTTTTCTGACATGTAATTGACTGTTCTCAATTACATCACTTTGAAGAACAAAAACAAAAACATAATTTCATTTCACTTTATTTCTCAATTACTCTCATCAGTACAATGGAACTGGAAATTCAAATTTCACTTCTTTACCAGTCAAATGCTTGTATACTGCAGCAAAAGTTTCTGTCTAAACAGCAAAAAAAATTATATTAAATCCAAGTTCACAATTCACCACTTTACTTTATGCTCAACAGCAGCCTTCTGATTACGATCAAGGTGAACTTTCAACAAGCGACTACCATCCAAACGTACTCGAATACGTTTACCAACTATTTCAGCCGGAAACACTATATCGTTCAGATATTCATCGTGCACTGCAGCCAAAGTGCGGCTAAAGTATGAAAAGATAAATAGATATATAAAGATAAATCATAGACACACTCAATTTCATCATTGAAGTTGAGTCTAACATTTAAAATTCAATTTAAATTAATCTGAACATGAAAAAAATTGCAACACAAAAAATCATTTCCAACCTGCGAGGACGTTTTTGTTTTTGAGTAATTTTGCGTTTACCACGGGTTGGTTTGGGAAGTATTCGACGCTAAAATTTTAAATAAATTTCCCATATCCAAAGGAATTTCAAATGTTGAAAAAAATATGTTACTTTTGCAACAAAAACAACATGCTTTCCACCAAATTTTTTTTCCACTTCATGAATTAACCGAACCAAAATTCGCCTATATTGCTTATACTGTGGAAAGGGTACAAAGACGATGATAACCGCCCTGTGACCAACGTCAATTTCCTGGGGAAAATTTTTTTATAATAAAAATAAATAAAAGTTACAATTAATAAAGTTTAAAAACTATACTTTGGCAGATACAAAAGTCAAATCTTCTTTCACATAATACTGCAAATCTTGTGAATGCTTCAAATCATATAAAACCTTCAAAAATAATAATGACGGATATATTAAAACAAAAAAGTTAAAAGAAAAGTACTTGTGACACTTGGCGTTCCAATTCTGTAACAGTGTCTTTGGATGCTCTGACCAAATTATTCAGCGTACCGTAAACCATATCAATATTATTCTTTCAAAATGCAACGGAACTCTTAGAAACAAAATTTATTATATAAAATTTTTAGTTCATCAATTAAAAAGATAACAATCAAATGAATAATTAATTCCTCTCAAATCATGAAATATTACACGTTAGCAGGATTTTCTAAACTTAACAAACCAAATTGTTACCGTTCATATATTACAACAATAAATTCATAAAATGTCACGAAATGTATAATAAAAAACAAAACATAATATATTACGCATAAAAACAAACACAAAATTGAATGATTTAATCATTTAAGTAAAAAAAAGCATTTTTATAAAAGGATTACCGAAAGACACGAATATTATACCGTAAACATGAATTCAAGTATTAATAATAGTTTCCATGAAATAAATTAATTTACTGAGAAGTATTGCCTATTTAAACAGCTAAAATTAAAACCTTTCAAGATTTTATTATTTTTTTATATGTAAAAATTTATATATTTAAATATATAGAAAAGGCAAAACAAAATAAATAAAAACCAACGCAAATAGATGTCGACTTAAAACATAACTAACGTTTAGGATAAATAACTTGATAAAAAACGATAAAAATAATAATTTATACACAACACAACATTAAAAAATTTGAATTTCAAAAAATACATTAATTTGGTCGGGTGAAGATTTAATTTAAAAATTGTTCTTCATGAGCACGTTCGTTCAGGCTTGTTTCTATCAAAAGAAAAATATTGCAAAATTCAAATGAATTTTTTAAAATTAAAACTGACTGCTACATTTAAGAAATGCCATCACGTGTAATGTTTTTTCAATTCAGCTCTTATTTGATTAAAATTTTTAAAATCCCCATTATAATACTAATTAAAATTGTTTTCAACAACTGTGCACCATAGAAATGATATAACAAAACCACTACCCTTTATTTATAAATATGATTGCTTAAAAAATTCAAGTTTTAAAACGATGAATAGTTTCAATCGACAAATATTAAAGCTGCTCTTTCATTCGTCAATCACATACGCCCTATTCGTTGTTGAGTTTCAGAATTTATACAATTGATGAACTCTGATACAAGCTTGCTGCATTTCAACGTTTTTTGACGATTTAAATCAAAACATTTCATCACTTCCATTTCTTTGTCCATGCACAGCTGATGACAACTATACTGCATAAATTTGGTTTTCACGTCTTTAACAGTGTTTTTCAATTTTTGTTCCAACTTCAACTGTTCCGCTTCTTCCCGTTTAAATGCTTTTCTCAATTTATGGCTGTCAGAATTGCGCTAAACCAATTTCATGTTGATTTTATTATGCGTAAAATAGTTCTACTCACTTTCTTTCTTTCGGCATAATCACGTTCATGCAACAGACGTTTCAATCTAGCAACTTCTTCTTGAGTAGCAATCAAATCTTGTCGCAATGCTTCGTACTGTATTCGATAAGCTGACTCTCTGAAAAATCCCGAATCATGCAAAATATGTCGACATGGAATTTTTTTTAATGCAAAATACAGTTTAAGATACGAACTTCAGCATGTCATCGATCACGGTATCATCAGATTTAAAAATTTCTTGACTGCCAAATCGAAGACGCTGGATAACATCATCAGCTATACGAACCACATCAAAAGCTTCCATTTCATTTTCGTTCACAATATCATCTCTAGGCGTTGAACTGGCTGCCAAGCCCATGATCAAATAATCTAAATTAGTCCAGCCTCTTTATTTCAGGTAATGCATGCTGAAAGTAGCAGAGCAACCTAAAATGCACCTAGTAGTGCAAAATAAGAATGCACTGTGGAATACCTTTGTCACCAATACACTGTTCCTAAGCTATAGATAAAACAAAAAATGAACGTACAAAAATTTATGAATTCAAATTGATTAGAAAACAGCTGAAATTTTAAACCTTAAAAATCCAATATAGAACTTGTTTAGAAAGCAAATACTCTCATCAACTGATTCATTTTAAATACTGTTTCACTAGATAAATCTATTCCTAAATATTTATTTTCAAAACATATTTCATAATTAAAACTGTTTTATAATTCAAGAAAAACAAAAATTACCTGACTAAGGCACTCAATATCACAGTACAACATTGTGATAATTAAGTGTGATAATTTTTCAACTGATCACATATTTGTTCTTATTATATTCAATATTAAAAGTTAGAATTTTTATTTTTAATAAAATTAAAATAGGTAATTTTGAGGATAATGTGAATAATATAAAAAATTTTTCTTAATTTTTTAACAGGAGATTATTTCAAATTTCAAAAATATCAATCTACTGTGAACCTATATTAAAGGATAGCTGATTACAGGTAAAATTGTAGCTCGCATATTAAGATTAGCAAGAAATTTTTACCAATTTTAAAACGTTTTTCAAATAATTGCTATTCATTTTTAACTTTAGCTGTGAATAGCTACAACATTTGCCATTTCAAACGTTTTCGTATTTTGTTGATTAATTTTCAATATCATATCAAAAATTGAGAAATTCAATCATTATTTGCATTAGTGTTGAATGCAACTTTTTAACATTTGTTTGTTAAATAGAACTGCTGGTCAGCATTATACAGGTTAAGAAATATACTTTTGAGCATTCATTGTACTGAAAGAAATCAGTGTCAACAAACAATCAAAATTAATTAAATTATTACATTTATTAAAATAAATTATAATTCGTTTTACGCTATATCATTATAAATGGAATGGTTTTTAATGAACAAATAAAACTGAATTGGAAT
This sequence comes from Trichinella papuae, assembly GCA_001447755.1. Taxonomy (NCBI): domain Eukaryota; kingdom Metazoa; phylum Nematoda; class Enoplea; order Trichinellida; family Trichinellidae; genus Trichinella; species Trichinella papuae. The sequence continues at coordinate 177,494 of JYDO01000046.1, forward strand.
GTAATTAATTTCAAATTTCACTCATTAGAAAATGTCATATAATGAATAATTGTCGATCAGTGATGATCGGCATGCTGAACATCATTGTTCTCAGTAGACCGCACATTTCTTTGTGAAACATCAATAAACGGAACCGGTAAATACGGACGACTTTTCGACTTTTCATTGAGTGCAGACTGAAAAATAAGCAACCGCTATTAAACAATGGCAAAAATAATCTTTCTCAACAATCATGCAAATCAACATAATTTCTTGGGTCTTGGCAAGAATAATAAATTTTTTATTTTGCTTTCCAGTGAAAATTAGCTAAAATCACATCGCCTCACCTGAATATCATATGGCTGCAATTCATCCATTAAAGATCCGCTAGTTTCTCCCATTTTAATACGCTTCTGTAATAGAAAATAAAATAAATTTACACTGCTCAAATTCAATCAGTATATTTTGTTCAGATTTACCGCTTCGACACCAACTCCTCTAAACGGGGAATTATAAAAGCTCATTTTCTGAAAATAAAATACAATGAAATTTCACATTTCCCAAATAAGCTAATCAAAAGTTTCAAATCTGAGCAATTGTATGTACCTTTTTATACGATATCGGATTCACATTTTCTATATTCCGCGAAGCATTTTCTACTTTGGGATTCTTTTCCAAATGTAGCCTTGAAACACTGGCCTCATGAATTACACCATTTTGCTAAAAGAGAAAAATAATTTGGACACTTTCGACTGCAATATCAAAATATACAGTACATATTTATAAAATTGAGGATCAACAATTTAAAACAAAAAAAGACTGCGCAAAAAGTAAAAATAGAAATTACCAATAAGGAACTTCTTTTACGCATTTCTTCCATTTCTGACTGATGCTTTTGAAAATCATTTTTCAAACAATTATTCTCTTCACAAAGGTCAGTCTTTTCCTTTTCTAATTTTTCTGCCTTTTCATTTGCATTATCCATCTCCCTTTCCAATCGAATTAATTGCACTCTTGTGCTTATTACCTGAAAATACATCAACAATTAATATCCGGTAAACAAAAGATCAAAAATATGGAATCAATGAGCAAAAATTGTTCCAAACCATATCAATGAGGCACTTAAGAGCTATACGAGCATCGTTGGCGTCGTTGATCTCATCAAAGCATGCTTCGCCTCTTTTTGCATTTTGAAAGTTAGAAATCTGTCTTCTGAGTTCTTCAATAGCTTCATTTCTAGAAAATTTAAAAGATCATTCATTTGAAATAAATATTAAAAAAAAAATTAATCATAATCACACCTGATCAAAATCGACTTTTGAATTTGAACAAATTCCTCATTAGAATTCTCTGCATCTTTCTAAAATAAACGACAAAATCATGCATGAAAAAATACAAACGACTGCAATCATATTCACAAAATTTAAATATTGGATAATTGAAAGTATTATAAAACTAAAAATTATCAAACAAACAATTAGTTAAACATACGCTTGGACTGGGTTCTTCCAAATTATTTTTCTTATCGAACCCTTTTGATAATTTCAAAAACAATGATGATATTTCTTCAAGCAGTTCATCACAAAGATGCTCTGCTTCTTGGCAATTAACTGCAAGATCAATTTCATGAAGCAACATTTTCTAAAAATTAAAAAAATAAAAATTACAAATCCAAAACTGAGCATAATTTCAAATCAGTGAAAAATCATTTTCATAATTCGTTGAAGCAACAATTTATAATATGATATACTTTGATTTCTTCTGCTGAAATTTGCTTCTTCTGCTCTCCCATTGCACCACCTCTGCTGGCTTTGTCCTTTTTCAGTCGTTTGATCATTGCTGTAGCCTGGAATGATAATTTCCAATTAAACAAGGTGAGAAAGTTGAATTTCACAGGAGCACAATTTTTACCGTTTCATATTTTTGTCTAAAAACATTCAATCTACGTTCTAGTTGCACTTTGACTTTCAGAGTTTCCATGGCACGCCGTTTTTCCTAAAATTTCATTTCTTCATTTTTCAAATTTAATTTTCAAATGCAATGTACCTTTTGCTTAAGTTCGTTGATTTCTCTGTTGGTTTTGGCTTTCCATTTCATAAATTTATTCACCTCTTCTTTGTGTTTTCGTATCAATTGCACTTTCATTTTTCGCAACTCCTAGAAATCAATTTCTGCAAACTGCATCCCATTTCCCACCTTTTATTCAAACTTACAGTAACTTCAGATTTTAAGGTATTCACATTTTTATCTTTGTTAACAATGTTCTTTTTCAAACGTTCCATATGCAACATTTCTTTGCTCATTGTAGCTATAGCTTTTTCCAATTCTTTAATTTTTTGCCTTCTTGATAATTCAACCCTGCAAATGATAAATTTGTTTGATTATAATCAATTATTATGCAAATTTTAATTGCACATAAAATAAAACAAAACAAATTACTTATTCGTGTTTTGAATAGCTGTAATTTGATGTTCAAGATTACTTTTCTCTTCGATCAAGTTTTTGATCACATTTTTCAGACGATTCATTTCCGCCTAAATAAAAAGAAAAAAAAACATTTTTCAAAATACACATCCAAAATAGATGCATATTTATTATTAACCTGATAATTTTGTTGCTCAACTGGAGTTTCTGAGTGAACACTTATCGTTTTAACGGCGACATCAAGCATTTGTTGTTTTTCTTTAATTTTTGAACTGAGTTCATCAACTTCCAAAGCTAAACGATCTTGCTTATCCATAAATTCTAGCTCATCAAACGAACTAAAATCGTCGGACAACTAAATTTCAAAAAAAAAAACACTCTGATTTAATAATAATTATAATTTAAATAAATATTTCTTTTTAATACCTTTGCTTCATTTATGGAATCATCTTTCGGTGGTGGTGTTATGCTGTTCACAATTATCTGAACATGTGAAACAATCTCTTCAACTGTGGCCATAGAAGACGTTTCAGCTCTGAATGAAAAGCGTATAAATTAATATGCAAATAAAATGCAAAATTGAATATTGTACAATTTTTCACGAACGTCCCACAACACATCTTTGTAATAATCACGCTGCATTTCCATCTAAAAAATAATGCCAAAATATATTTAAAAAACACATTAATGCTGCAGTAAATCACATCATTATGCTGTTGAAAAAGTACAATATTTCGACGCTTCAACGCTTCATATTCTGCAATGAATTCCTCTGAAACACCGATGTTGTACTTCTTCGTATAATCCGTTGCTTCCAATGCGTGTCGTAATTCTTCATTCTGCAATTCATAACATAAAAAAGAATACAATTGGAAAGTTTTTTTTTAAAAATATTTCAAAAAGCACTTTTTTTTGCATTAATAAAATGAAAATTATTTATCATTACAAATTTACCTCTTTCTGAAGGCGCAACAACTCATTTGCCATTGGATCCAAATTCACCACAGGTTTGTTTTTGATGTTCCTCGCACGTTCAGCATAACGCAGTGTATTCAATGTCTCGTCATGGTTGCTGGCTGCTGGTGAAATGCAAGCAATCATCACAGTGACGCTATTTCCTCCCAGAGAATCTTAAAATTTCCAAATCAAAAATATAACATATATTTAATTCTAATTCAAATGATAACTTTTAATAAAGCAGTACAACAACGCGGTAATTAAAAAAAAAGTATTTAATGTTCGCCTTACCTTGTAAAATACGTGTCAACTTTGAATCTCGATAAGGAATGTGCATTTTCGAACTACCATCATTAACGGTTAATGCTGAAATTACGTTTCCCAAAACCAGCAATCCTTCGTTAATTTTAATTCCTAAAAAAAATTCAATCACTTCCTATTTAATATCAAACTTTTATTTTTTTTATCATATTACCTTCTTTCATACGATCGCCTTGAGCTTGGGTCTTCTTCAAACGTTCACTTCCAGCTAAATCAACCAAATTCAGCTTTGCTTTATAGCAGACAGAACTGTAAAAATGAATAAAGAGTAAGTGTAAAATGTTGAAAAAAATTAATTTTTTTAAAAAAATTTCCGCCACCTGGATTCTTTTGAAACTTTATCCATATAAAGCGTAAAAATAGCATGAGACCGAGACGATCGAGCGTTCATTGCTGTTTCACCTTTGCTGCGATTGTAACAGCCCTTGATAATGAACTGTTGAGCATCGCTTAAACTGTTCACCGGTTGTTCAGTCAAATTTTGCACCTAAAGCATAATTATAATTTCAGAATAATAATATAGCATTCTAACTGCCATAACTTCATTCATATAGAAAAATCAATATTTACAAAAATAAGCATTAAATATTTTCCAAAAATTCATTAATTCTTTTTTCTCAAAATTATACATTTGCAAAAGTACAGTTTGGAATTAATATTTAAAAAAAATTAAATAAAAATTGCCTAAATATTATTACATTACGGTACTAGCATAGCACTGACCTACAATAAACTTTATAAAATTAAAAATACTTCAAAATTATTTATTATTCAAAAAGAATAATAAACTGGCAAAAATTAAATTGAAAGTTTTCCAATGCAAAAAAAATAACAAAAACGTCGAAATGAAATCCTTTATAAAAAAAATAATTTTGATAAACATACATAAATGCCACCGGTTGCATGCTCACGAATATTTAATTGCTCACGTTCACCAAGAATATCAAACACCATTTCATTGTAAATCTAAAAACAAACAAACAAACAAACAAACAAATACTAAATATTAAATGCAAATTTCAACTTATCATACTTCGAGCATGGAACAACGAAAACTGCACTCAAATTCATCTGAACATTTTTCAGCTTGTTGAAACAAATGCGCCACAATTTTTCCAATAAGGCCTGTATTTTCAACATCCCAATCGACTAATTCTTCAGTCCCCATTGTGTACGTTTTCCCACTTCCTGTTTGGCCATACGCAAATATTGTGCAATTGTAACCTTGAAAATAAATAGAAATCACAAGAGCTATCACATTTTTACAAAACAAGTGCCAAAAAGAAAACAGAGGACATTTTACTTCGTTTAAAAACAAATCCCAACAAATAAACTAGAAGAAGGAAAGATATTTTCAAAAACATACCTTCAAGAAATTTTTCCAATAGTGGCAACGCACAAGAATTGAACACCATTTGCTGTGTTGAAGACGATTCAAACACATGATCAAATCCATAAATTCTGTCGTCAATTATAACCTTAAAAAAATTATTATTATTCCCTGAAAAGTAAAATTGAATTAAAATTTAAGACTTCATTCGACAACGAATCGCAGGACAAACACACAGACGTTGATTCATCCAGTTCTCGTTTAAGTAAAGGACGGCAACGCACAGCCACGCGTACGGGAATTACTTTATCCGACATCAAAAAAAATATTTCTAAAATCAAAACTATGCAACCAAGAGATGTAGACGTATCAGTGCACAACTTTTTTGAAACAATAAAACTGACAGATTGGCTGAGTTCAAATAAAACACTTCAAACGCAGGTACTGTAATTATTAAAATGTAGGTTTAAAGTGATGACCTACATAATGAAGTTTAAAATAAATTATTTTACATTTAACATGATTAAAATACAATCAATATTTTAAACTGAATATTTTATTTTATTATTTTAATAATATTTTTTGAATTAATATTTTAATATCTATTGTCGCTTAAAATCATAAATTAAAATGATTTCATGAGTATCAATTGTCTATATATGTATAATATAGCTTAATTTTTATTTTTAACGTCAGTTTTTTAAATTTCTATGTTCTTCATATGGTCTAGAAAATAATTTACTTTATATTACTTTCTTCCTTTTTTGCTTTGTTTTTCACTGAATAAAAGTTTAATTTATTCAAGCTACTTCTACATTTAAATAAATATTCGGTGACAACATTTTTTCCTATGCTCGGATCAAGATACATAACAATAAAGTATTGATATAACTGTATAGTGGATGTTGCACAAAGCATCGATGAAAGTTATTTTCAGGCATGGTCTTGGCTTTAAATAAATGTACAGTATTAACTGTCAAAGTGATCGCTGAACAAGTAACAAGGCAAAATAATGAACAAGATGTGTAATTAATTTGCATAAATAACATTAAAAACAGTTTTATTCTGTCTTTCACATATATTATATATAGTTAATAAGACTTAGTTTTTATTCTTTGAAGCTAATGTTTTTTGGAAAATAATTTATTTTCTCATTTTAAACAGTTCAAAAAAATAAAATTTGATAAGTAATCGAGTTATTATTAAATGAAGAAATTTGAAACAGTTGAACTTTTACAAAACAACTTTTTTCAATTTTATCAATAATTCTTTGCAAGATTGAATAATTGATGTGAACAATTGTTGATGCAATTTACTTCTTGTGATAATAACTATATTTTTATTGCATATCTTTTGCACTGAATTGTAAAAGATATTGCAACTGTGCTAAGTAGTCAGTTTTCCATTTCAAAGCATTGAAATATGAGCATTATTTACAAATGAATGGAACTAATTTTCAGAGTATTAAAAATTGCATGCAATTTGGTAAAATGAAAAATTCCCAATAAAATGCATGTGATAATACAAAATAAAAAAGTATTTTTGCATAATTCTGAATTGGAATTTAACCCAAACGAAAATTTTTTACATTTCCATTGTATAAGAGCTAGTTATTTTGTTGCAAATTGAACAAATAGATTTGAATGATCAATTGAACAAGGTTTACATGCAATAATAATAATAATCAGTTGAGCAATTTCAGTTTTTATGTTCTCTTGAAGTGATGCGTTAAAATATAAGAAGAAATAAAAAATTATCGATCATCATATTCAAAAAGCAGTGTTGGAATTAATTCAAAAAAAAGTTACATTCAATAAAACAAGAAAAGTTTCTAGTAATAGAAAAAAGTTAATTTAAAAAATTTTTAATAAAAATTGTTTCCAAAGTTTAGTGATGTAAAGCAACACAGCAGGGATGGCCGATTTTGGTTGGTGCCAGGTAGAGCTTTCCATAAACTGTTGCAATTTTCTTTGAAGAAACAATTGCTGTTGTTGAATTGAATTATATATATATATATATATATAAAGTGATGCATTGACTAGATGCTTAATTTATTTCGTTCAAAAATGCATATTAAAACACAGCTTACACTTTGAATAAATTGAATCTTGAGCAATTTTCTTATCACTTATGAGTCGGCTCCGGGTTTAGAAAATTTTCATAGCATTTGGTGTGACGATAGTTGAAGCTATCAAACAAGCAAACATCAAGCAAGCAAGCGAGCAAGCAAGCATCGTTGATAAGCATTTCATACATGAGCATTTGTTATGATAAAAATAACGTTGTATCCGTTGTAAAAAGGAAAATCTTATGGAAAAAAAAATTTTTTTCAGTTATACACATAACTAAAATTGTCGAATTTTTGAAATAAATTTTTGATAAAACATCATATCATTTACAAATCTCATTTAAACAACTGCAAATGTAATATTAAAATATTTTTGTTTTTAAATGTTATTTTTTAGCAAATTTCCAATCATTGCAACAATACAAGTTCATATTTCATTAATATACTTATGCAATGACTGTATAATTTTAATAATTAAACGTTTGAAAAAATTATTCAAAATTGATATTCCACATTTACTAAAAAAAAGTGTTCAGCAAAAGAAATATTATATTCAGTAATTTGATAAATTTATTGAATAAAAATGAATAAATGAAATGCATACTTGGTAAAATTTTGTGCAAAGAAAACTGAAAGATCAGAATGAAAAATGAAATGCTATTTATTAACGCAGTTGACTTTTCCCTGATTAGCAAATTCTCGTCGTAGCAACAATGATAATGATGATGATGATGATGATGATACGTCGCGAGATAATAGCGTGAAAGCATACCGGAAATCCGTTAGTAAAAGCAAACGTGAACACAACATGCGCAACATGGATGGTGATGAAATTTCAATCGAATTCTTCGAAGAAGGTGAATTTTCAAAAGAATAAGAAAAGAAAATAATCAGCAGATAATTTTAATAAATTAATAAATAATAAGTTCAGTAAGTTCATCAAATTTATTCCTATTCAAACGTTTGCATTGATTAATTTATCCGCATAGTGTTTGCAAATCAAAATGACAACTCATTTAAAAAGTTTTTCCATCCCAAAAGTTACTTCAGTTGATTTAAATTTGCAATTTTTGAATTTGTTTTAGAATATCTTTCTTTTGTTGTTGCTGTGCAAATAATTATTAATAAACAGCAACAATTTTATTTATTTATTTATTCATTCATCAGGCTCAGTTTCAAAATTATCATCACAAAAATAATTACAATGCCTACTTTTCACAGCGAATTGAAAATTTAAATTTAGAACAAAAAGGGAATATGAATATGAAATTCAATTTTCACCTGCTATTATTAATTAAGTGTATAAATTTTACAACGTGAATATCTTTTCTAATTCTTCAATTGTATAGCTTGAATTTGAAAAGAAAAAAGATAACAATTCTATTATAATTAATTGTAAATTTTTAAATTTTACACTATAATGCATAAAAAGATGTAAGAAATTCGTTTTTTTACCTTATTAATGATGATAATAAATTTTGGTAACGATAATTCAATTTAAATTATATGTATGAATGTATGTATGCATAACATGTATGGACGATTCAATTTTAGAATAAAAAGTAAAATAGTTGTGAAGGAGAATTTTCGCTTTGGGCTACTTTTCATTCATCTTTGCAACTTCTGTCGCATTTTCAACATTTCTTTTCAAAACCACACAATCTTTTTTCCTCGTTCTTCAACAACGAAGAAGCCAAGCCAAGCAAAGCAAAGCAAAAAGTACATCTGCATGATCAATAAAAGAAACATTGTCTCAATTGTTCAGTTTCAATATTTGAAACAACAAAAAAATTGAAAAAAAAAACATCACAATAAATATGCAAATCTTCGATGCTTGATCTTTGAATTGGAAATTCATTTTTTGTATTTCAAATATCTGAAATATTGTTGTCGTGATCAATTTTTACCTTAAACGCTAGTCAATTTGCAACTTCAACCATATTTAACATTGTTTCAGATATATTTTTATCATTTTAATCTTTTTTTTCTTCTTCTTTTAAAAATAATGCAATAAAAGCACCTTTATTTGAAATGTTTTCAATAAAATTCTAACACGAACAAAAAGTTGTTCAAATTTTTTACACATAAAAGTCGAAGAAATATGTAATAATTTAATTGTTATGGCAAAAAAATCATTTCACATCCTCCCATATAATAAATGTATAATTAAAACGAAAATATGTATGAAGATTATTTTATTAAAATAAAATAGAAATACAAAAAGCTTCAATCCAAATTTATCAACATACACAATATCAGTCCTTTCCACCTCAGTCAATAATGCTTGTTTGATGAATAGAGAAAAATCATCAAACAGTAGCATGATAATTATGAATATGAAATGATCAAGAATAAATGCATCAAAAATTTGTTGAAAATTATAAATAGATACAAATTCGTGTATCTCCGTATGTGTGTGTGTGTGTGTGTAGCGTTTTTTGGTTTTGCAGTTCCATTTTTCTGTAAAATGATTAAGATGGAGAGCAAAAATACAAATAGCATAAGAGAAAGAAAGAAAGAAAGAAGGAAACTCCATTTAGCATAATAAGGCAATGCAATATTTTCAGCGAAAGGTGATGTGAGAAGATTTTGCATTTTCACATATCCACATATCTGTGGATATAAAAACAAAAATCACATTCTAAGAAGCGCAAGAAGCAAGTTAAAAAAAAAGAAATGAAAATAACAATAATGAAATTGTTCAAAATTTTAAAAAAAAATTAAGGGACAAAATAACACTGACGAGGTGATGAGTCGTGTTTTCTGTTGAGCTTCAGATGCACCCGTCCTTCGTGTACAAGTATGCATCTTTTTTGTTTGTTTGTATATTCTTTACCTTTAGCTAATTTTTGATTTTTTTTGGTTTTTTGCATTTTGAATGAATAATTCTGTTAAATCAAGAAAAAGAAGAAGAAGAAGACACTGTTTTTTTTTACCAATAATGTAATGGTGAAGAGACGTGAGCCCAGTTCAAGTATTCACTCCACTGACTGGTCGAATTGGGATGCAAGGCGTTGCCACCGTTGGCTTGCCAGCGACGGTTGGGTTCGTCTCCAATGTGGCTGCGGTCGACAAGGCGCTGCTTGCGCAAGCGATCGCTGATCAGCTCGTAATTAGCATTGTCGTTGTTATCCCAAAATTGTTGACCAGCCACACGGTAGCTGATGCAGAATTCAATTCGTTGTCTGGTATCGTCGTCGAGAGGTATTTCAAAGTCGAACAGGAAGGTGTCGAAAATTCCGCCAGTGCTGCAGAGAAACGTGGCCGGATGATCTTGGAACGTGGTCCATTCGTCAGTTGTGCATCGTACGTGAACTTCTTTTTCAAAGGACAAATTTTTCACCTTCACCGTACCGTGCAAGCTTTGGATGTCGTTTCGCAGAAGTACGTTCTCAAGCACGACGTTGCTTTGATTGAGCTTGTGACGAAATTTCGCATAATCCGACGCCGGCTGCGAGAAATTCAAAACCCACGAACTGCCGCCAGTGGCAGCGGTGTTGTTGTCCTTCTCCAGCGTTGTGGGCTGACTGGACTCGGTGCATTGTTCGCTTTGTTGTGCTGCAAGTTTGGCGCCAAAGCAGGGCATATTGGGCGGGATGTATTCAGACGGTTCGGTCAAGATGCGGATAGTGACCAACTGGCAGCCGAATTCGTCGGCAAAGGTGACAGATTTTTTCTTCTTGACCACGACCTCAGTCGCCGGCGCCTCTTCTTGTTCAGCTAGTTCTGCGGATGTGACCACCGGCGGCTGATTTTCATCGGCATCCAGACGACCGAGCAGTTCAGTTTGCAATTCCAACATTGAAAACCATTGCTTGCTTTCCCAGCGGATCAAGCTGCCAGCAGGCTTCTTCTGTCCAGTTGTTGCAGAGTTGTGGACAAAATTGCCGCACGGTGCAGACCTGTAGCTGGCTATGGTCGAAACCAAAGTTTCCGCATTGGCCGACATCGAGAATGACAATGACAATAAGAAGCCAAAGCCACCAGTAAACAACAACAACAATAACAATAGCGACAGTCTTCAATTCAGCAAACTGCTATTAAAGACGACTTTGCACAACTGAGAGTGATCAGTTCTCGTTTGGTTCGCTTTCAACAAACTTCGCACTTCTTTCTGCAAGCAAGACAACAACAACGGATAAAAATGCCAAAATGCAAAGCAAACAAACTAGAAATAATTTTTGCAAAATTGCAGATTGCAAAACTGCAAAACGCGGCCTAGTTCGTCATTTTCTAACTGCACCAACTATCATCATTTTCTCTCACACTCCTCCTACTTATGCTTTCCACTGCACCGCGAGTGCAAATAATTAAAAAACAAACAAACAAACAAACAAACAAGCTCTGTTGCTTACAAAGTTGCAGCAGAGAAACAAGCAAAACACCAACAACAAACTCTGCCTAGTTTGCAGGCATTTGTCCTGCTGTGGACTATCATTGACTAATGTAAGCCTAATTTTTGACACGTGTCACTTCTGGCCTTTGGCCTCGAGCAAAATGGCAAACAGCACGTTTCCATGCAGCCAGCCAATCAGAGGCTAATGCTGCAAAGAAAATAACAATAATCTCTTGCTATTGGCTTTCTTCCAGCAACTGTGTTCAAGCATTGATTGCAACGGTCAAGATAAAAAAAGAAGAAAATTTGCAAAATCAAATAGCAGCAGAATACGCAGCGGTGGCGGTTCTAAGCAGCAATTGCAAAAGGTTAAATGATCTAAGCACAACAAAGCTTTGCACAAAGCGGCATTTGCAAAGTGAAAAATTACCAAGAAACAATTGAATAATGGCCCTGCGCTCAACTTCAGAGAATTAGACAAATAAACATTTTTGAAAAATGATCATAAACCGCTGATAAAAGCCAAAAAGCAAGCAACTAAAACGTACACAACTCGATAATAATGTAAAGCGTCATGTGACACTTGATTACAAATTTAACTTCATTCTTTGAAAATAATTTCTCACAACTTGTGAAAGCAATTCCAAATTTAAGCTTTATTCATATTTGAAATGAAAAAAATAGCAATATATATATATATTGTTGTAGAATAATTTCAAAATTGCAAGTTTGTTGCACATGCACTGGAATGCAAATACAAGCAGCTGTACAAAAAGGATGATACATGTTCAATAATAATTTGCATTTATTTATCAGTGCACTAAAATTAGTCAATTGATAACATTAGCCAACACCGGCTGAACAATAAATTCTTACTGTAAATACTGGCGTCACCAGCAAGAAGAAGTTCACCTGATGAGCTTAATGTCATATCGAATACAATGAAACGATAAATAATAGGCCAAATAATCGATTCTTCCAATCATTTTTATCACACAACTTTATCTATCAAAAATTGACCGAAGAAAAATACCAAGTAACAAACAATTGGCATAAAGCATATTGGCTTTGTGCATTGAACAAACAAATTTTTTTGCTTCTATCATATCAAAGTGGTTCATCTTTTAATTAGAAAATTATAATTCAAAACAACAAATTAAATCGTGATGTAAGTTTCACTTGAAATAAGCAAATAAATAAAATTACTTAAAAAAAAATTATCCTTGCATTAATAAACAAAAACAAAAATGAATTTGATTGAAGCTCGTCTATTTTAATAAATGCTGAAGTGAAATTAATTATTGAACTTGTGTTCGCTTTCTGCTCTGCTGAAAACAACACACAAATAAGTGATTTTAGAAAACCTGAAATAAAATAAAAAATAAAAATCAATGCTAACAAAAATACATCATGTCATTTTTTGAAATTATAAAAAAAATTAAACTATTTGTTTGTTTGTTTGTTCAGTTTACAAAAAGTGCGAACATGACTTTTTAATGCAATGGGCAACAAAAATAAGTTGGCAGTTGAATCAATGCAAAATGATCGTAACTAAATCAAAACAACATAAAGTGAAACCATTTGTATATATGTGTACATAATAAAAATTAATCACGGACATTAAATTTTAAATATACTAACAATGTGTGTGCTTAACGGAAATCTGACAACGTGATAACTTTATCAACACATTCATAGTCATAGAGCAAATCTTATATAATACATTAAAAGAATAAAATATTATCATTTTTAAATAGAACACATTTCTAATACTTAATGTTATTCTATGAAAAATATTGAAAACAGAATAATTCAGCATGTCGAAAACTGGCAAATAAATCGTTGCCGATCTTTCCACTTGATTAAAGCATTTATAAGCAATCAGGTCATATTTACTGTCAAATGAATATTTGGTAATCGATGATAAATTTCAATTAAACATCGAGAAAAATAGCAAAAGAAAAATTATTTTACAACATTCTAAGCAAAAATCGAAAAAAGTATCTAATGCAATAAAATGCATTATTTCACAATTAAGCAACTGAGAAAAATTATAATAGAATTAAACATGTTCAAAAACATAATTTGGTGCGCTGGTGAGAAAATATGCAAAGATAAGTGAACAATTTTTATAATAAATTTTCCACGCAAAAATTGTAAAAGCAAAAGCATACATTTGCAATAGAAGGCTTTTTGCTTGCAAGTAACTCAAACTAGCCTTGACCTTGCTGTTGCTGTTTTAACTATAAATCAGCTGATCAAATTTTCCAGATTGCAATATTTTTGCCAAATAATAATAGACAATTTGAATTAATATTCAAGAAGTATTTTAAAGAATAAAACTGAAAATCACTCACTTCTTGAAAATCATACGCTAGATGTCAGAGGGGTACCCCTTGTCATAAAGTATATTTTTTAAAACAAATAGAAAAGAATTTGCAAATCACTGTGGAATTACTAGAAATGCAAATCCTATAACAGATATTTAAAATGAAGCAACTTTCACAATTTGCACAAGATTTTTGATTACTCTTTATAAATTTCAATTCTTGCTGCTCAACAGATGATCATTGATTGATCAAATTGAATTTCAGCTTTCGCTTCAGTTCATAATCATTCGCCGCTCTCTTATTAGAAACAGTGTGATTGATCGTATAATTGAAACAACACATCATAATGCGTCAATGACAAAGACAAAAATTATACAAATAAATCTTCAACAAATCAACAAGCAAAACCTGGCTACCTTCACTTTAATAATTTATAACTTGAATGTTCAAAAGTGAAATTCACAAGTTGACTGTTCTTTTGAATGAAATGCTTTTATAATACTGCAAACCAACAAATAAAATCCCTTCATTCATATGCTACAATCAAAACTGTATAAATATATTTAAATGGAAGAAAATGTTTTTCAAACTAGATTTCTGTTCATATAAATTTAACAAAGTTGAAAGAACTCATTTTTGATATTTATCATAAAAAAAATTATAAAATAAATTTCATAAATATGACAAATTGCAAAAATGTTTAGAGATAGGAAACGAAAAACTTTCCCACCATAGTATTCTAATATTGAACGTAATTTTTGACGTAATGAATTTCTTTTTTCTTTGTTTCTATTAAAAAAAAAGAGTTCAGGACAAAATTTTAGACTTTCATGAGGAAACACCAATTATTAAACTGTCTATTAGAATGAATGTTTTACAAGTAAAATTTATGCCAAACATGAACATGCAAGCATATTTTGATTGATCACAAATGAGATACAAAAAATCAAAATTCTTATTACATATTATTATTGTATGAACCAATATGATTGTTTGGATTTGTAAGAAAAAAAGATTTTCAATATTTAGTGAAGTAATGTACAACAAAAAATGGAAAAAGTAATACAGTATTTCAGTGATAAGCTAACGATTAAAAGAAAATTATTGCTAATAATCAATGTTTGGACAAAAATATTTTTTACACAGCAGAAATAATTGATTTTAATTAACTGCAAATATTTTCAATTTCTATTTTTACATTTCAAAAAAAAAAAATAACTTATAATTTCATATATTAATTGTCAACAAGTGTGTGTATTAGCTGTAATTGGAAATGCAAATAATTTCCCTTTTGATTTTATTCAGAAACGAGCGTGAAAATTGAAAAAAAAAGAGTAGATCAACTTTTTCAGATGAATTTGTAAAGTGATAATAAAAAATTTTCAACAATTGCAACAAATGGAACATTTCCATTTATTGGTCCAGTAAGAAGCATGGTTTGTAACCAGCCGTTGAATTAAAAATTGTGAAAAGCAGGTAACATGAAAAAGAAGGGAGAGTGAGAGAGAGAAAAGGAGTTAATAAGAACAAAAAAAGTCCATACTTATATTTGGTCTGAAAGATGGAATCTTGAAGCACAAGAATTTTGATCACCGCTTTCAAAAGCGAGCAATTGAAACGCTCTAATTTTATATACAACACGACGGGATACTGTCGTGACAACTGTTGATTTTCAATCGCTGAAAAAGCAGAACAAATATCACGAGACAAACAAATATAAATTGTTGATGATAATTGGTCAAATTTTTAGAAAATGCTTCTACAACCTTGCAAAAATTGTCCAATCTTCCAGCTTGCAGGCGAATTGATGTGTTATATATATATATATATATATACTTTTTGCTACCTTTTTGCAAACTTTTGCACAAAGCAACTACAACTTCATTGAATGCTCATAATAATTTTTATTAATATTAAATATAAAAACAATAATTTGCACTTGCAACAACAAGTATAAAAGTGGTGGAAATGGTGGAAACTAAAATATCTAAAAATTCACTAGTGCCAATGAATTCCATTCAATTGAGATTTATAACTCGGCAAATTAATCAACATTTTGAAAATAACCAAATGTTCCAAGATGAGAAATCATTTTTCATCATTTAATTTTATCATTTTTGAAAGTTGATGAATGAATGAATTTTGTACTCCATTTGCAATGTATAGAATAAAAAAGATTTAATAGTAAAAATTAAAAAGCATAAAAAAAGAAATGACTAGGAACAAAGTAATTTATTTCTTTGAGATGGCTTTATTTGTTTAGCAATTTAGCAAAAAAAAAATAATTTAATATCATAAAATACCTTGCAAAGTTTGCGAGCAGATTTTATAATAAACTGTACAATAATGTTGCAGGTTGGAGACAAAATGAAAGATGCAGTACGTTGAGAGTTTCTCAATATTTTTAAATCGACATATGACAATGTTTGACACTACCAAAAATAGAAAAATTGCATCATTTCTATCAACAACGTAAAATGAACATTCTGCCAAAGCACCGTCGTCGCTATTCGACAAGATTAATCAATCATAATTAAAATGCATTGTGATTTTGTGCAAAAATAACTGCATACATGGAAATACTTGAAAAGCAAAACACTTTTTTGAAGATATTTAATAATACCAAATGAAATATTGCTACTTTATGAAAACATTAAAGTAAACATACTTTAAATGTAACATTAGTATGCTCGTATGCGCTAGATATTATGATATACAAATTATACAAGAACACTTGTATATAATAATTATTGTTTCACATTTAAAGACAAAAATTAATTAAATAAATCATAATATGAAAAAAATAGATAAATTATTATTCATTATATATATATAGAATTGTATCGATGTAATGTATTGCGACAATTGAACAAATAAACATTTATCGCAAAGTTATTAGTTTATTTCATTATAATTCATTTCATTCCGCAAGCTCAAAAATTATTTGCCAACTGTCGGCAGTAGAAGTACGCGTTGTTAAACATTCTTAAATAAAGAAACGTTGTGAAAATTGCCGCTTGATTATTGATATATATATATATATATATATATATAAGAAAAAAATTATAAAACTGCTGCTTTAATATGTAAATTATATAATAATGCTAATACCGATCAGCCAATGAATGAACATGTTTTGTGTGAAATATTGAAATTGTATTTCATAAAAGTGGTTAAAACTGGTAAGAAAAATGAGATAATAAATTTATAATCAATAATTGATTGCATAATTTCAAGTAACTTGTTTTGCATGCATGCCAAGGTGTAGTCTCGCCTTGGATCTTCACGTAAGATCTAACCTACTGGTAGTGTTGCAAAAGCAAATGAATTATATTTTTCTTTGTAAATCATCCATCTAATAAGATAAGATGCATAATAAAAACAATACATACTGAATGATGCAGTTGACGCTTAAATATGGCCTTTTTCTTCTTCTCCTGTTTAATTTTCAAATTTTAATTGCCATTTTTATGGTTGCTTTCAGGTTGTGCTTGACAGATGAAAATAATTTAATGCGCCTCATCGTTCGTTTAGACAGCTACACAAGTGGTTCATCTTGAATAATGAAAATCAACCAATTTTCTTGTTCGTGGCCAGTAATATACATATTCAAAAAGAAAACTGTAAATTCAACACTGAGTCATAGCAGATTCAACAATTCTGTTAATTTTACGTAAATTTTGCCTCAACAATTCAAAAAAAATTTTTTAATTTCAAAAATGATAAAGTTTTGATTAAACTGATTATATCATTTTAAATACAATACAGTTTCAAGCTCATTTGTCAACAATTAACTGATTTTAACAGCACAAATATGCAAAATGCCTAATGATTGCTTCTAAAGCTAAACGAGGCGATATAAACGAACAATAAATTGCTTTAAATTTTAAAATTGTCTAAAGTGAAAACAAAAAATCAATTAATATCCAAGTAATTTATATTTGAAATAAAAAGGGAAAAGTGTATTGTTATTAATTTCACATTTGAAATCAAAAAATTGTATTTTTGCACAACAAGAAGATGTATTTTCAAAATTGTCACCAATGTTGTAATAAATAGAGACCAATGTTGTAATAAATAGAGAAATTTTAAATAAAACCAAAATTATTAAAATTTATCCATTTCCTCTATTAAACTGAAATGCTCGACGGGATACTTTCATAAAAACAATGTTTGCGTTCTGTTGATAATATATTTCAAAAATAATATTTTTTTAAATAAACAATTATTAAAATTAATTCAATAGATGATACATGATTTAAAATTATATAAAAAAAAGAATAAAAATAAATTTTCATTAAACGCTAATGCTACTGAACAACTTAACGGCCCTTGTGGAAAACGTCAGAATTAACATAAAACAAAGCTTAAATATTAAAATAAAATAAATTCTCACACTTTTAATAAAAAATATTATTAATTTTTTAATTTTTTTTTAAAAATAATTTACCTTATATTAGATCGGGTAAAGGATTTTTCGAAATGAGAAACTACAACGATGCAGAGTGAAAAACGTAAACATGAATAAAAGGCAAACATGTGGAAAACATTATTGAGTTGAAAATATGAAAAACAGCCGACATTTCTCATCAATATCATTCATGAATTTATGAATGAAAGATCTAGCGATGAAAAAATCATTGCAAACATTATACACGTTATGAACCGGCCAAAGTGAGCCAATTTTATGCATGTTGAATTTTTGAAATATTACTTAAATGTATCAATTAAAACTGATTAAATTAAAAAGAATTGAGTAAATAATTCGTTTTTTTTTCAAAAGAATTCCATCTTTTTGTACCAATTCCGTGGCAAATTATGCAAATTTAAAATATAAATTGGACAGTCGCTTTATGCATTCATTATTAAAGTGTTGCGAAACAAAAAAAAAGAAGAAGAATTGCCAATTAAATTTTAATTAATAGCTCAAACGTTGGAAAGAATTTCAAAAATTAAATGATTGAATGGATATTTTTTAATACGAATCATGTGATAAATACTAGGAATGATGTTCATTTAAACAAACAGATAAAAAAAAGTATTTTTGCAACGTTAAACATTATCACAAACAACAAGAGAGAAGAAAAACAAAAAGCAAAAATCAATTCAGCTTCATTATGATAAATGAATATGAGATGAAAAAATAAATTCTATAATTGAAAAATTGAATATCAAAAGAACAACATTTTTGATGTGTTATTTTTGAATATCAAAAGAGGAAAAAAGAAAAATACCTCATTGATAACAATTAGTATGAATATTAATTAAATTGATCAACAAATCCAAATGAGATAATTTGAATAGCAATTTCATTATTCCTTTACATTTATCTTCGTAAATAAAAAAAAAATACTGTTCGTAATGAGAAAATTTCCCACCAACAGCAGCAGTGAACAGAGTTATCGAATCAATTTCAATTTATTTAATAGGAGATTTTCATTTTTTAATTAAAAAAATTTCAACATCCCATTTTCAATGTATTCATAAAAATAATTGAAGCGATGAATGAAAAATTTAATTTTTGTTTTTCTCTCGATCCATTGATTGAACAATTATATTACACCAATTGAATTACATGTACAATTAGCAATTTTGATGATGTCGAATTAATAACAAAATTCAGTGATACAAGATATTTTGAAAATAGTTGATTATTTATTTTCTAAAAAAATAATAATTTTATTTTGTGGACTCACTTAAAAAATCAATTGTTGAAGTTGAAAACTTTGCTTGCATCACAGATCGCAAGAGGATCGTTATAAGAAAGAAAAAAAGAAATCAATGGATCAAAGGAAGAGGAAAAATTTAAATATAATAAAATTTTTCAAAAGCAAACAACAGTCAATTATTGAAAGTAGTGATCGTCATTAAATATGCATATTTTTGTGCATTGTGTGTGTGTGTGTGTGTGTGTAGGGTGTGACGCAATTTTCAAAACGACACCAACGCTGAGCAACAAAACGTTTGTGAAATTTGAGTGAAACATATTTTCAAATTGTTGCTAACAAATCGCCAACATAGCACTTTGTTGACGGCTTTCAAAGCGCACAAGCTCAATGCGCAAAAATTCACTGAATCCGAGCATCCAGCATTTTCGCATTCACAACTTCCCATCACACAAACATGGTAAACAAACAATTTCACATTTATATGACGTATTTTTGAAAACAAACAAACAAACAAACAAACAAACTTACTTGCAAATTTCAATAGTGAAAATTGAGAATTCAAATTTTCACAAACAACATCAGTGAGAAAATTGAAATTGTACACACACATTCTGCACATTTACAAATCTTGTCCATTGATAAAGCCTACCGTATGAAAATTCAATTTCTTCATACACACACACACTGAGTGAGTTTTCTAGCCAATTTCTAAAACAAAAAAAAGCAATTAGCATAAAAGCAAAAGTTACATTTGAAAAGCTACTACTACTACTACTACTATATAGCAAAGTCGAAACAGAACATCAACAATGATCATTTTTGCATTTGCACAAAACATTTTCACAAAATCAATAATGCTTATACAGAATGCTGTTTCTATTTAATCAAAATATAATGAAACATTAACACAACTTTTGCAAACATCGTTGGCAAAAGAATACATACGATACATAAATTTCCCTCTGATTTCCAAAACCTTTTTAAATGCATATAAACTATATTGCAAATAATTCTCTTAAAATATATGCACATGTATCATAAATTTTTTTGACAAAAAAAAATGGATAAAATTTGTAAAACCATCTTTTTCTCTTTATCAATCATCAAGCGTTATATCGAGCATTCCTAAAAGTGCAATTATTACTTTGCAATTTTCATACGGGATAAATAAATTTACAAAATAACATACCACTCGGAATGCCTGTAGGAATTGGCATTATTTTTGGTCGGCTTTTGCTCCGAGTTTGGTAACTGCGAGCATGTTCAAGTTCATCATAATCCATCTCCATTATCGAAACAGTGGCAGTAGACCGGTGCTGGTGATCTTGCATTCGAACTTTCGGTGTCGAGGTCCGCTTGAAATCCATATAGCGTCCCTGCTTATCACTGCTTACAGTCGATCTGGCAAAGCATCTGAAATTATCGCTCAAACTGTCCCAAAACGTCGAATGCGCACCCTGAGTCGTATTCTCCTACAGCAAAATTCAAATTTCCAATACAACAACTATGCAAATTATGCAAATGCTAAAAATTACACAAATGTGGCAAAAAAAATATAAAACTGTCTGCTTTCTTACTTTTCTGCTTCCGTTTACTACGCTTGATGGTTCTTCTTCATCATCGGCAACACTAGCAGAGTAATTCTGTTCATATTCCATATCCAATTCCTGATGAATGAACATCATTTTATAAAAATAAATTTCCCACCATACTTCTCATATCAATTTCAAATAAAGTACTCAACATGCAATCAATTACCAATACTATTCATTATTATTATTATTACTATCATGTTACTGAATAATTGCAAATGTTAAAATAAACTTCATACTGATAATAATTGTAAAAATATATTATTATGGCGCAACAACAATAGTAGTGCATTCAACATTGAACATAATCTAACGACTAATAATAAAATCAAAAATTTTCAATCTTATTAAAAATAAATCCATATAAAAATTTACTTGAATTCTTTCCGATTTCTGCTCTTCCTTTTCATAATTTTTTACCATTTCACCTACAGCCGTATCTATATTTAAACAATTCAGCCAAAAGAAAATTAATTATGAATTTATATAATAGAAAGGTGAATGAAAATTTCATTTTCAATTTTCAATGCTTACTTAAAGTAGATTCGGCACCACTTAATGAAAATAAAACATCGTGATAAACCTTCAGCGCTAAAATAAGAAAAGAAAAATTTATAAATAAATAAATATATCATTAGGATATATTCAATATAAACTTACACAATGATCGTACTTTTTCAGATGAGAGATTCAATTTGGCAGATTCATTTATATCATCTATCACGCAATATATATCACCAAGAACGGGAGCTTTCAATGACAAGCCTTCCTTTGGTGAAAAACTACAGTTTTGAAACAACTTACTCACCGCCATATCAACAGCACTGTATCCACTCCCACAATAGTAAACTTTTCCACATTCAATAACTAATCTGGAAAAATCTGATTGCCAGTTCTTCAGTGCCATTAACGCTGCAATTTCTCCTTTTAAATTTGATAACTTTAAAAGAGCCTTAGCAGGCTCAGCATGAGAAATCTCCTTTTCAATTTCCTGAATAAAACACATTCAATTTTTTCATTGAACAGTTATATTTTATAAAAAAAAAAACTGATAATAAATATTTTCATACACTTAATTGGCAAAGAAATTCGTAATGCGGATCTCTGGTTCTGATTAAAGGTAAAAGACTTTCATCTGGCATTCGTTTGAGTTTAGCAATTGCATCGGCAGCCAGAGCCTTGCTTTCTGTAATTTTTTCAGTTCTAAGGGAAGTCATTTCACGTAGCAAAAATTCTAATGTAATAAGAACATCATTCTTTGGCATAGATTTTAACTGAACAGCATATTTCGTGAAAAATTCTTTCAGTATTGGAGACTGCTGCAATTTTGCACTCATGTAACGATAACCATTCTTTAATGCCTTGATAATTGTACGCACATGTTCCACGGATTCAAAAGTGTTCATTACTTGTTTAAGAGAGTACAGAAACTAAAACAGCAAAAGAAATTACATAATTATAATTCATAAAAAATGCCGATTGATCAAGAAAATAATCATTTTTAAAATTAAATGCAATGTATCAAAATTATTATCTGTCGAATTCAACAATCGCACTTATTCACCATCACTTATTACTTTGACATGTGAAAACACATTATTGAAATGTAATCATTTATTATTTATTTCATTATTTTATGTTCAATTTTTAAAATAATACATTGAAAAATATAATATATAAATTAATAAATATAACAGCTACACAAAAAAAAATAATGCACAAATTATGAAATAGTAAAAAATACATACATTCTCGAATTCTTTGCTTTCTACAGCAGTTTGTTTCATCTTCATATGTGATTGAAATTCTATGCAGATAAATTTCAAAAAATTCAAAACTAACGAGTACTTAAATATTTTTCTTCGCTCAGCACAGTAATTTCAATAATCAAGTAAAAATCATACTGTTGCTGATTTCACATATTATTAAAAATTGAATTTAAAAGATAAAAGCTTAATTTCATAAATTCTTTGCTGTTTCAACTAGATTTCTCTTTCAGTCAGACGCAATTCTGATTATCCGCACGCGATTTTCCCGTGTGCACAATCAAGAGTGAATCAAGAAAACTCAGCCGATTAATCGCACTGTTTATTCAGTACAAAACAAAAACAGAGGGACAAATACCTTAATTCAAGATCGTAGCAAAATTCACCAATCACTAGGTACAAAACCATTCAACCTGTCCGTCACCAGCAACCACTCACTTCCGCCGCGTTGGCAATCTCGCCAAATACTGTATTACAGATAATCAAGGCATTGAAGTACTGTAACTCCCTTCTCAACAAACCCCCCTCAACAACCCACTCTGTTACAGCTGGCTCGAGCAGCACCAGGGAGCGCACTGATCTAGTTATCAGGCCACGCTTCGTCTAAACATTGGCGGATCAGGCCACGTCGTCGTGACACTGGTGCAACTCCACAATCCGTCCAGGCTATGACTGACTACGGGAGGTGCTCAGATCGACGACCAAGACGATGAAGCCAACCTTTGGCTGCTCCATGAGCATTCTCCAATTTCCTCTTGACGAGAGCATCACTAAGTATGCCCGCTTTCAAGTCAGTCTTTTCTGATACCTCCATCTTCAGTGCAGTCTTGTTAGGAGACGGCTGTCCCTATACACTGGCCTTCCGTCGCGGTCTCAGTAGGGTAATTACGAAAATTCCCGTCTGATTAGGAAGTGCGCTGGTGTCAACTCTAGCTGGTCATCTGGGCTGTCACTCACGATGGTCAACGGGCAGTCGTATATTCAGGCGTCGACCTCATACAACACCATACAAAGTTTGTCAGGCTTCGCAAGACATCGACCAAAGACCTTGCAGAACGCGACTTTGACAGATCTCACCAAGCACTCCCAGTCTCCACCACCCCACGGCGCCCACTGCGTGATGAACTTCCATTCAATTTTCCTCCTTGCCAGCCTATCCTACACCACCTTCTAGTTGTGGCAGTAAAACAATGGTTACAAAAATCAGCTGGCGAGATAGTAAGTCCGGAAGTTGTTCACGGGCAATAGCTGAGAACAACCACGTCGCGAGATGAAGCAGCATAATGCCATAACGAAGCTGTACGCCAGTGTTTATCAACCAGGGGGGTGGGCCCCCCCTAAGGGAGCGTATGAAGGTTCTTAGGGCGTGGGAAGTTAACATTTTTAGTCTTGCAGGTGTTTGAAATTTGAAAGTTCATTTCTGCTGTAATGTGAAGTACTTCCCGAACTCATGCACTTATGTTATGCAGCTCCTAAGATGCCTAGTCAATAGATATCATCATGTTATTTATAATGCATTGATAAATTGCTTGCCTGCATGTCATAGTAAACATTTTTATTTTGAGGCTGGTAACTTTTTGTTTCCCAGTGAACTTTTTCTCACAGTTTGGTCTACTTCAGGTTAAATTTTTACTGCCTTTTCTTACTGGTCATCTAAGGTTTAGCTTTACAGCTTCAGCTGTGCCCAATTTATCATTTATTTTTGTATTAAAATAGTATTGAACTGTAGCTTGGCTTGATGCAACCATGAAACCACAATTTGCTTTGCGTACACAGATTTTATACCGCATTACTTTTTTTACTGTACAACTCTTATTAAAGAGGGCGTGCGCTGACACGGGTTGAGAACGACTGCTGTACACCATCATAAATGGCACCAGCTCCAGATGATTGGGCCTGACAACCATTCGAGTAAAATCACACACCTATATCTTGGAAACCACAGAGGGGGCGCGATCATCTCTTGCAAGAATTGGAGCAGCGAATTTAACTCCAACCGAAACATATGGCCCTACAGTTTCAGTTCCTTCTGATGACAAGTCGTGCATCAACTGCTAAAATGGTCTCCCCGGCGTCCTTCAACAGACCAATTATTTTCTCACGACTTCTTCGACCGCAGATGTTCCGTTGCTTATCCAAAAGCTTCTTACCGTGGAAGCTCGTGTTTGATTCACACGGGTATCCAGCCGTTGTTTGATTTCCAAAATGTGAGTAGCAAACCAATATAACATCTTACAAAAGAGTATTTCGAGATATTATGCAGCAATAACAAAACATTCAAAGTTCAATGTACGAGAAAAAATTCAAGTTTTATTTTTTATTTAACAAATCACTAAAACGCAATTTAATTTAAAAAATAACCAAAAAGTTAATGAAAATCCATGCAAAATTACAATGAAAATTTTCACATTATGAGAGCAACAAAATTCATAAACTTTTAACTATAAGATAATGACATTAAAAAAACTATGAATAAAATTACTAATGAAGTGTGTAACAGAAACTGTTAGATGAGTAGATCAATTATATTGTGTAATTTTTCATTCACAAAAAATGGCAAAGAAATCGAAACAAACAAAATTTATAAAAATCATCCTGTGCTTCTTCTGCTACTGCATCGGCATTTTTAATGGAAGCAACAAATGAAGTGAGGTTACATTCTAAGTGCGGCAAGCTTTTCTCGTCATGTTCATTTAGGAGCAGTTCATTGGAATCGTGAACTGGCAAACTATTGAAGATAATTTCCATTTGACGTTCCCAAAACTGGGTATCAGCATGTTGAATTGCACCCACGTAGTCTTCATCGAACGGATAGATTTTAAGCAAATAATCAATAAATTGAAATGATTTCCAAATTTTGAACTTCAAAATGCTATCCACATCATTCTCAGCATGCACTGTAACTTTCCATGTATTTTCTTCTTCATATTTCAGATGGATACGGCATTCACAAAGTTTTTCGATCGCTTTAACGGTTAAACCATGAGGACCAATTATTCTGCCTCCAATATCAAATGGATAGTGGAGAGTTGAATAAAATTTCATAGCAAATGCATTTTTAATTTCTCCACGTCGCTGAGGAAGCGGAGCGTGAAAAACATTCTGCAGCATTGGTAATGATAGCAAATTCTTCATGTGGTAAAGCGACATATTTTCTTCTAGCTTTGTGAACATATTCAGCACATTTTGTGTAGTTTCAGAATTCTGCTTACTTAATAGAACATTCACAGAATCCGTATCAGAATGACGTTGATCATGAATTGGAAAGCGAACCTTGAGCAATTTATGTTGGCTTTCATAGAATTTCAAATCGTTGAATTGAATTGCTTTTACCACGTCTTCTTCAGTGGGAGGAATTTCAAGTAAACGATCAATGCATTCAAATGCTCTCCAAAGTTTGAAATTTACAGTGCTTTCAAAATTTTTCTCAGTGAACACTGTTATCTGCAAAATGTTGATTTCTTTCCATCGTAGCTGAATGCGGCATCCACAAAGTTTTTGAATCACTTTTATGGTTAAACCACGAGGCCCGATTATTCGGCTGACAATGTTAAATGGATAATTCAAAGCTGAATAAATCCTCTTGTCGTATCCTGGTTTAATTCTACCACTCGCTGCTGGTGATGGAATGCTGAAAATATCACGGAACATTGGCAATTCTAACAAGTTGTTCATGTGATAGGGCAGCATTTGCTTTTCCAGCACTTTAAGCATTTCCAATAAAAATCTTTTACCTACTGAGTAATCATTACTTGAAACCGCACTTGCATCATTTATATCAGAATGATACGGCTGATGAATGGTAAAGCAATTTTTGATGATTTCAACCTGACTTTCATAGAATTTGAAATCATCAAATTGAATTGTTTTTACCATATCATTTCCTGAAGGATCAATTCGAAGCAAACAATAAATGAGTTGAAATGCTCTCCAAATTTTGAACTTCACAATGCTCTCGTAATCTGGTTGAACAAATATCTGGATTTGCAGCAAGTTATCTTTTATGAAATTTAGCTGGATGCTACATCCACATAATACTTGAATAGCTTTCACAGTGCAACCACGAGGGCCAATTATTCTGCTTGCCACATTGTACGGAAAACCAGCAGTTGAATAACATGTTTCTGCGAACCCTTTTTTAATTTGTCCACTTGGTTCAGGCGTCGGAATCTGAATGATGTTTTGAAACATTGGTAATGCAAGCAACTTGTTCACATGATGCAGCAAAATGTGCTCTTTAACATTAGTTATCAGCTGTCTGATGAACTGTTCGGTAGAATCTTTGTCGGCTTGCTTCACTGTACTGTTGAGCTCACTTAATGAAGACATCTTACTGCTATAGTGGTAACTGGAAGAATGAGAGAATGGATATGGACAGATTAGAGAATGCACAGAATCAGTCAACCTATTCTATTCAATTGCAAAGGAACTTTGAACTATTGTCTTTTTTAAGTGAATATTCGAAATTCAGTTTTGTTTAAACTGTTTTTTTAAAGTAAGTTTTGTTTAAACTCAGTTTTGTTTAAAGCTGTTTAAACGAAGGTAATTTTCTTCAGTTATTATAATTAAACAGTTTTCTATATATTTATTAATTTCAAAAAATTCTGCTGAAAAGTAGAAAAATATTATTTTATGTATATGTCATTTTATTTGGCTTAATTATTACAATTTGTTGAAATTCAAATCAGTAAATCAACTGTATTAATCATCAGGCCATGCTCATGTTGAATTTTAATAAAATTTACGAAACGTTTTCCAGTGAAAGTAACATAAATGAACATTAAATAAAGCTGAAATTGATATACATTTCATATTCATATTTTTATAAAAAATTATATTTAAATCAGAAACGATACAATTACATTATGTTTACAGTTGCTTCATAATTTTGAAGAAACGTCCAAAATTAGTTATAAATTTATTTCAGCTGTAGACTAACTTAATTTTTTAGTGTACACATCAAAATCATTTTTCAGAAATAATTCTTGCATAATTGTGTTATCATGAAAATGAAACTTTAAATTTCGTTCCATTTTCTCTTATTTATTTAATCAACAAATGATTATTTGTGATTTTGAAACTGCTCTGGTTTCAGCGATTGAAGTTTGTTTCTCGAATGCGCAAATCCACAGCTGTCATTTCCATGTCTGCCAAGCGGTACATAGAAAAGCCAGTGAGCTTGACTGAAAAGCACGATATTGAACATATGAAGAAACAAAAAGAAAAATGAAGATGCTCTTGGCCACCGGTTTCCTCCCTTTACCGCATACTGATACGGGTGTTAGCCTACTTGAAGCTGGTATTACGGGTAGTGATTTTGATATTTTCGGCATGACCGATGAAAGCAGCAAATTTTCAATGTACATAATGTAAATCATAAAACCAATGACTACTTGGATTACTTTGCTCAAACGGTTAAGCAATAAAGCGGTTAAAAGCTGTGTCAGATTTTATACACTGCTCCAACTCCTGATAACAGAAAAGAGTGTTTAGCGAACGTTAATTTGACAAGTGCTGTCAGGAAACGCTATCGTTGATGATTTGAGATGGATGAACAGCGTTTATGATGAAAAGCACTGCTGAGTTTTTCAATATACCGCAAATATACGAAGTGTAGGCGTACGATGGAATTTTAATGAGGCCTTGAGGCCTTAATGTGCATAACGCCCAAACCGATTTAACGCCGCCTACCAAGTGTGGTTTTGTATTATAATTTATTGGTTGCTTTCTATGTATTCCTTTTCGTGGTTTCTACTTTGTCCATGTCCTTCACTTTGTTGTCTATTGTTGTTGTTGGCTGTTCTTTACTGTTGTTAATGTTGCTGAACATTCAAACTAAAATTTGCTATTTTACTTATTTTTTGTTGATTCTCTTGAGTTATTACTATTGCATTCCATTCGACTCCATTGTGATGCGATAAAATGTAAAATAAGGAAAATGATTAATTTCTGAAATATTTATGACTAAAAAATGTAAAATTCAAAACAAACAGTATATTAAAAAACCTTTATAAGTTTTGATAAAAATAATTTTGACAAAATTTGGAAATAATGAAAAGTTGCACTACTGAAATTAGGTCACAATTACTAAAGTTACATATTCGTAAATGGAAATATTCGGACCAATGAAGTAAAAAATGCAACAGCCAATCAAAGCGAAGAAATCTGAATCAATGAACAATTAGATAACAAAAACCAATCTGACTACGCTATAAATGTCCAATGAGAAAAGGACTTCAACAACCATTAAGAAAGCGCGGTGAAAATTTTTCCCGAAATCCAGCAAACCAGTTATAATGAAAATATTACATTTACACTGTCATAGTGTTGTGGTATGTCTACTTTAACAAAAATTAATGTAATGAGAAAAATAATCTAATATGTTTAATATCTTATTGTAGTTTGTACTTGATTATCTTCAAATTGTACCGTAATTTTGATTCGAAAAATTGGATTCATTCATATTGTTAGTGTTACAAAAATGGACGAAAAACAGTTATTACTCGAAAACAAAAGACTTACTGAAGAATTTGAGGATATTAACACCTCTGTCTCTAAACTCTTAACAACTATAGTACGTATTGATGAATTGTGAAAAAAGGAATTTTTAATTGTTTTCCATTGCATCGCATTGTATTCTACTATTTTGACAATATTCCAATATAAATAATATATAATGTTGATTTCATGTGAAATTATTTATTTTACTTTGCCATTGCTATTGCTTGAGAAAGAACAAGTGCAGTTTGTTTTAATGCAATATGGCAGAATTATATATGCGCATTTTATATTTTCAGGGAAATGCGAGCGAAGTAAAATCAATAGCAGATAAATGTTTAAAAGCAACGAAGAATGGATTCTCAAAACAAGTGGAAGCTTTTACAAGTATGTTTTATCGAACATTAATTTTTTTAGATGTGTTGCAATCAACACTTAGCTTAATTTTGTTATTTTTATCGTGCAGTTTACGAAAATTCAACGTTATCGTTGCACGAATCAATAAAAGCTTTAATGGCCGAATGTGAGCAACTAAATGAAGAGCTGAAAACAAAGGAAAGCGCATCAAAAAATATGAAACAAAAAATTGAAGAAGCTGAAAAAACAATGGCTGGTTTGGATTATGTTTTTTTAACGAAACAATTTATTCATTATCAATTGAATTCGATTGTAGCTATAGACCAGGCCTTGCTATGTAAAATAGTTGTAAATATGTAACGCTTTGTAAAAATTTGTGATGTTAAATATAAATTGATAAACGTTTAATTTTTTATTAGTTGCTGTTTTTTGTTGAAATTGAAGAAAAGTTTCTCTGTTCATTCGATGCTATTTATTTCAGCGATTGAAAACGAATTACAACAGTGCATTAAGTTGCGCCAGAAACGAAAATATGACAGTGATGGGCTTCTGGAAAATTCGGAGACAGAGCGAGAAAAGCTGAAGTATGGTTAAAGAGGTGTTTTGCTTGCTGTTTTAATTATGAGATCTGTCTGTATTCAGAAAGAAGAATGAAATATTGCAGCTTTTAAGTGGAATGCAGATTTTTGAATTTGAAGACAAATATGAAGGAGGTATTGTTTGTTCAGTACTTGGCAAATGTCATTGTTGCACTTTATATGACGACATTTTTTGTTAGTTTTAACAGACAGGTACAATCAACGCATGAAATGCTTCGAATGCCCAAAGCAGCAAGACCCCACACTGAGCACAACCAATTCGTTATGGGACAGTATTCAAGAATTTTATTCACAAGGTGATTGAATTGATCTGATCACACGCTGGTGACTTTTATCTATACAATTTGTAAAATTTGTAAGCTCAGTAAAACAAAAAGTAACAATTTGTAAAGTAAAATTCTACACAAAACAATTTTTTGGCAGTCACGAAAATGTTCATCGCCCGCGTGTTGCATGTTGTTGCATTAGCTCAGGGATAGGCAAACTTTTTGTACCATCGACCCCCTATGGTTTTCCTTGACGCCTCATCGACCCCCTATAGGTTCCTTGATGCCTCATCGACCCCCAAGCTTATAAAATAAATATTATTAATAATAAATTTCTTTATTATAAGGTATCCTTTACCCTTTCAAACTTTACTGATTCTCGATCAGATGCATTTCACCTTTACGTTTAATCATACCGCGCGGCCGTTGTCACGCAGACGTCCACCCCAAGCAGCTGTGCACAATTTATCATTTAGCTTTGTACTAAAATCGCCTTTATCAATTCATCTGATGTGACGAAAGACGCGAAAAATATCTGACAAAGGCCTATGCAACACATTTATCAAACTCATAGGACAAAGCCGTATTTTGTCTAACTGGAGGAAACAAGCATTAAACGACCTGTAACAAAAGGCAATGAAAATTTAGCCTGAAGTCGAAAATTCTCTTAGCATCNTTTCATTGTATCGAAGGTAAATAAATTTCATACAACAATTTGTTGTATTAAATTTTTGTCACGGAAATCATATTGATTTCCTTTAATAAGAATGTTTTACCATAAAAGTCAATATACAAAATGTGAGAAAGAAATATTTTATTATGAAAAGTTTGTTTTAAGATTTAGACGCATATTAACTATAAAACTTGGTGATGGGGTTTTTAGGTTTCTTAATACAATTTTACAAGTAATATAGTAAAATGAATTTTCATGTTTGTTGGGAATGTTAATGTATGACATTGATTCATATGTGTGACGCCAATTTTCTTTGTCGTCACGTTGTTGTGGCTAATCTTTTCTAAATACTTTACCATTTACTGATCTACATCGCTAAGGTAGTTATAAAACATTTTGGTACCTCTAATATTCAACTCTGAG
The DNA here is from genome assembly GCA_001447755.1 of Trichinella papuae. NCBI lineage: Eukaryota > Metazoa > Nematoda > Enoplea > Trichinellida > Trichinellidae > Trichinella > Trichinella papuae. The sequence goes on from JYDO01000046.1 coordinate 209,082, forward strand.
GCACAATTCATGGTAATTTATGCGTTGAATTATTCCAACCTTCCCTTGACGTCTGTCGCTATGTCAATGGAGACATCTTTGTTCGTCCCTTTCATTATGCATCTCACAGTGCTGTCAAGAAGCAGCTATTACGGTCTCATTGATGACATTTTTTAGAGATTTCACTTCTAATTTTTGTCTCAGTCTTGGCCAGAACATTGATAAAAGTTTAGATCAGTGCTTCTGAAGCTTTTCTGGACTGCGACCACTGTAGAAAACGGCAATTTTTTGCGACCCACCGACTTGCAATGCATATTTTAAAATGTAAAGGGGTTAAATAAAAAATATTTGTTTAACTTTTAAATTTTGTTGGAACCGATGTATTATAGACACATGCTCTAACGACCCCATACAATGAATGCTGTTATACAAATTTAGAGGAATTTAACTTTATTCAAAATTTTCTTTAATGTTTTAAAAGAAAAATAAAAAGTTCATTTAAAAGTGTTCAACCACTTGGATCCATGATAAAATGATACAATCAATATTGAAGCTATCAAAGTACAACAAATGAAATATGAATCAGCTAATCAGTAGTAGTGGTGGGTAAGTTGATTTCACTTGCGTTGTTTGTTCAAGAAATAAATAAAGATAGTAATACAGTTTGTTACAAAGACTCTCACTTCTGAATGGAAAAATGTATTATTAAACATTTGAATATGTTAATCGCATTTACTTTTTGAACAATAATAATAACATTAACTAGTGCATACCAAAAAAAATTTTTTTTAAAATGCTACCCTCAAATGTGACTAGTAGGTACAACAATAAAAATATACATGCAATATACATATCATTTTGTGCATAATAATAATATATTTTTAAAAATTTTGCAACAAACTCGTGTAATGCTTTTTTTTTATTTTTCATCATCGATAATTATTTTTTTTTACAAAACCACTTTCCAATAGACTGAGAAATTTGCATTGTTCGATTCAACATGGAATATTTTCCTGAAAGAGCACACAAAATGAAACAAACAGTAATCTGACCGGTGGCAAGAAGGAAATAATAAATTAAAAAATTGAAATAAAATATGAAAAAAAAATTGGCCAAATCGACGGGATAAAAGAAACACATCGCCACCAGTCAGTTGTCGTTCCACTTGTGGTGGAAAACAACAATAAATCAAAATATAATAAATGGATAAAAAACAAACAATAAGCATAATTTTTTTTTAAAAAAATGGGAATTACCACGGGAGAGGAGTTCATTGGAAAAGGCCTGAGTAGCATTTGGACAAGCATATGGGATTTTGCTTTTTGTTCTGCTCATCATGCCACTTAACGACAGTGAATAGGAGAGAACAAGAACAAAATAGAAAATTTTCACGACTGAGAAGAGAAAGAAGCAAGAAGTAAGAATCTTATAATCAATCCTTGCTTCTTCATCTTCTTCGGTCGTTTATTAAAATAACCAACTGAAATTCAATTGAAAAAGAAAAAGGCAGGCATCGAAGAAGAAATGAAAATTCAAAAAAAAAAAAAATTTCAAATGGCGACAACAAAGCTCGTCGACATTCAAATTAGGGAGATGCTTGATGAGTAGCAGAGTAGAGAAGGAAATGTATCAATATGAGCAGCAAAAGTTTGAAAACTTCAGACGGCGCCGGACCCATAATAATAATAATAACTCTTTTTTTTGAACTTATTCATAAAGATGCTTGCATGTGTATCCCTGCCGATCAACGTCTGATGTTCCAAAACTCAGGCAGCAAAATTAGCATAACTTTCAATCTTCATATAACAATACCGGAGAAGATGGAATAGAAAAGAAAAAAAAATCGCCGGTATCCAGAGTTCTCAGTACCTTCTTCTCTAGCTGTCGTGCAGTGAAAACTTGTTCAGCTTGCAAAAGTCAAGAATAATAAGAATAACATACGACTGTTACATGCTTTCACAAGCAACCTTAATCCAAATGCGCAATTGCAAAAAATAACCATCATTACAAACAATCCAACAACAACAACAAGCTACATTAGTTCCAAAACATTCATTCCACAACACGATCAGTACTTTCACCCTTCTATATCCTATCGTTCATTCAAACAGCTGGCAGTGTGTAAGCTGGAGTTCTTCTGTTTTTGTGTTTTTTTTTCAAATGAGCGATCTGTGATACCTAATGAGGAAGATATATGAGGAAATATGATGAGATATTTCTTCTGTGTACAATGTACAGATGAGAACAGCTGTGCATAATGATGATGACGACATACGATCAAACGTGAGTGTGTTCATCCAATGGCAGCCGTAGGAAAAAAAAATTCAAGCGACAACAAACAGAAATATAATAATAAGAAGAAGAAGAAGAATTAGAAGAAAATGAATGCATTTTGGCAATGCAATTTAAATATTCCTAACATTTTTCTTTTCGTCTTCTATCCTTCTTCCTACAAGGCAGGTTATTCAACTTGATAGATGACCAGTGTGAGGGAAGGAAGAGAAATAACACAAGATAACAAAACAAATAGTGAACAAAGAAAAAAACAATCAAATGATGCAATTTTCCTAACTTTCCAAAATTCCCACAACCAATGCAACATGGGTTATGAGAAAGAAAAAAATATACAGAAAAAGCAACAGTAATAGTTGGTAGATATGGTGATAAAATAATAATAATAATAATAATAATAGCAACGCAGAGCTTAACAAATAATTACAGCTGTTGTAGAGGAGATTATTAATAATATTATTAACTATAGTAGAAGCCCCAACAAAATTGGCAACGTTGCATATGTAGAAGTGGATGAAGAATAGACGCCGATATACTGTGCCTTTTTATAAATGTGCAATCGTTTCATCGGAATTTTTGTTGTTGCTTAATTTAGCTCAAGAAAAAAATTAGCAGAACAACAAAACATCAGTCACAATTGTGACAGACGCTGTAGTGAAGAAGAGTATGTGTATGTAATGTATGTATGTACACGGAAAAAATTGGATCGACTTATTCCACCAATTTTAATTATTCCCATGCGTGCGGCGAAGGAGGCAGTTCCGACGCTTGCGCAACCGAAGAACTACAACAAAAAAAACATATACTGTGACAATGGAACATATCGAATTAAAATTAAAATTAAAATCAACTTTTTTTTTTGAACCTACTCATGCTTTCATTTCAAAAATGCATTCTTTTACAATAATATAATAATAATAATAATAATAATAAATTATTTATTTTCATCTTAACAATTATTTAATATTCAAAAAAAACGTAATACATTCCATAAAATTAAGCAACAAGCAGCATAATTTTTTTAGATAACGCAACAATGCAATAATAAAAAGGTAGTAGTAGAATCGTATAACAAGCATTAACAAAAAAGTAATAAAAAGTAAAAGCAGGCTTTATAACTAGCTACTTACACCATTGATGATGGCTGATAAGTGCTCAGAGTGAAAATTGGAATAAGTTCAGCCATTGAAAATAATAAAAATAAAAATTTAACAAAGATTCGCATTCACAAAACAACATACGCATGATATATGCAAAAGGAAAGGAGGAAGGATATGAGAGGGAAAAATATGTTCTTTTGTTTGGTTTTTTATAACAAATGGTGCGCAAAAAATAATTAACAAAAGAAATTATATATATATATATATATATATATACATATATATAATGCCATGCCGTAGTGCTTTAATCGTGCAAAAATTGCACTCACGTGATAAAGCTTTTGAATGCGTTCGAGTCCGGATTGATGCACAGAGGAATGTGATATGGAGGAGCACGTTCAATGATGAATTTGTAAATTCGATCTCTGAGCTCGAACATGGACAAACGTGACAATTCTTTTTCCCATTTCACGTCAAACGGTTCACTGTGAACCGGCTCTGGATTTTGTGCATAAACACGGGTTCCGTTGGACGTGGTACGACAACAAGAGCACATGCACGAATGGAACCGAAGTCGACCTTCCTCCAAATATGGATGAGCAAGCGCATCACCGACAGTTATGCGTTTATCCTAAATACAAAATTGCTTCTTCCTGTTTTATTCATTCACATTTTATACAATAGAAACGCAATTTTTTACTGGATCAAAGCAAAGCATCTGCGTGAGCAAGCCGACCGCTTCTTGGGTAGCTTGTTGACTGAGAGAATACAATTTGAAATATTTCGGTGGTCGGAATGGCGATTTGAGAACGTGATTCCTTGCACCTTCGCATGCGTATCGCATTTCCGCTACTGAAGGCGTGCCAAGTAAGTCGATGATTAAGTTGAGCTACAATAATTGTAAAATAAAATAAAATAAAATAAAATAAAATAAAATAATTTCAAATTCTATTTTCAACCTGTTCAACTGGACCCTGAGCTTGAAACAATATTCTTCGACCAAGTAGTTCAGCAAAGATGCACCCAACAGACCACACATCAACGGCAGCTGTATAATTTCTGGCGCCCATCAACAGTTCTGGCGCTCTGTAATACTGCGTAACCACCTCATGCGTCAATGTAGCTTGCTCTGACGGATCCCAGACACGGGCCAGCCCAAAATCACATATCTAATGCTTTTCAATTTAACAAAAAATATTTTTTTTTTGAAATATTTTTTCCCTTCACCTTCAACAGGCAGTTGCTATTGACTAGCAAATTACCCGGCTTGATATCACGATGAAGAATTCTTGCCGAATGTAAATACAATAAGCCTGAAAAAAAAATATCCGTTTTATTACTATTATTATTATTATCAATTCTTTTTACCTCTCAAAATCTGATAAACAAACACTTTCACATGGTCAGTTGTCAACGGTTGAGGTGAGACAATAATTTTGTGCAAATCACTTTGCATGAGTTCTGTGAGTACATAACTAAAAATTAAAAAAAAATTTGAAACACAAATTGCGCAAGCAATATTATTCAAAAAAAAAGAGAAATTCTAATCAGTTATTAATAAATGCTTGCATATTTAAAAAAAATTATTATTCATCTTTCTCTCTAGTGCTAATATTCAGTTTCTATTATTGCAATTATTTTTCAGTAGATTCCAATCTAGCAGTGCAAGCGCGCATATTGCAAATCTGTCATGGTGAATAATTTGCACATATTGAAATATTTTTTGATTTGCAAAATAGAAAAGAAAGCTGTTTCTTGGAATGTCACATTGAGAAAAGAGAAAATTAGCAAAAGCATTCCACAAATAAATGAATAAATTTCCAAAATGCCCAGCTGCTTCTATATAACGTTGAGTACCCGATGTTCGAAAAATCAAATCAATGGGGGATATTTTTATAATAATCATAAAAAAAAGTAATAATACATCAAGCCAGATGACAAAGCAATCAAGACGCAGAGAGAAATGTTGAAAGCATGCTTTTCACTTGATGAAAAGCTATATATATATATATATATATATATATATAATGGTGAAAGGAAAAAATACCAAAAGAGAAAAACTATCTATCGTTGATCAGATTATCAATCGCACAGCTGCAGACAATGAAAAGCACACATATCGGACAACAGCTGTGGAGAGCAATCGATCGACAGGCACGACCTGGATCAAAAACATCGAACGATTGTGATTCTCATCACCATACATCCTGCTGAGATATACACATCCAGCTCATGAACAGAAGGTCAAAATGAAGCAGACAAAATTGAGAAACTGATTTCAAAATCTCGCATTCATTTCCTGCATCAAACAAAATTATCTATATCTATCTATTTATATTTTACAATTTTTTCAAAGCAAAATTTCATCTTTCCCTTTCCTATCTGACAAAATTATCCTACAAATTTAACAACAAAAAAACAATTGACTTTTAGGTTTTTTTACATCAATAAATTATTCAATCTTCTTCCTCAATTTTACTATTTTTCATGCAAAAGCTGCTGCTGCTGCTGTACACAAAAACAATGCAATCAATAAATATATGTTTGAAACTAAAACGATCGTTGTTGGTTGGTCAATGGCAATACGCACAAGTGACAGCTTAAATAAATTGCTTCAACATTCCATGATTTGAGATGAAGTAGAAGTTTACGTTTGAAATGAAAATCAATACAAGTCAGATTACCTCTCAACGAGGAGAAAAATTTAGTTAATCCAAAAATGTGAGTTTTCAACATAAGAATTATAAACGCAAAATTTACCAATTATTTGTATATATATATATATACTTACATTTCGACAAACATGCGAGCGTTTGGTGGATGCAGAATGTCCAAGCATGATAATACCTAAAAATAATAATATTAAAATAAATTTTTACAATAAAAGCAAATAATTTATTTGCACACTTTACAAATTTGTACAAATTTTGTTATTCTTGAATAATTAATTATTTGATCAATGGTTTTTTAAAATAAATGCTGTTAAAAGGAACTACGGTATGAAATAAGAAAATTTCAGGTTACAGAGGTGACATGTTTCAGCCATCATAAATGACATGATAATGTACATATATTTGCTTTCATAATTGAAAATAATAATATATTTGATTCGTTTATTTATTCAAATGAAAAAATGTATTAGATTTAAAAATCCTACCGTCGTACTGTAAAAAATTGTACTGAATGATTAAAAAAAACTTTGCATTTCAAAATGGTATGTATATATAAATGTGTATGTATGTATGTATGTGTGCGTGGATGAACACACACACACACACACAAACATGTGGCCCTGACCCAAAGTACCAGTTGGTCAAAGCACATCTGGAAAAACATAGAAATACTGGTTCAAAAGAAGCCGATAGAAATAAAATGACGGAAGTGGATCACTTCCGGCTGATATTTCCTTCAAAACTAGCACCCGTTAGGGGCAGGTCCCCACTGAACAGTTGGTATCGTGCAGAGGAAGAAAGAGATTAAATTTAAGTTGCAAATGGCAAAATCATTGCTCTCAAAAATGCAACATATTCCAATTAAATGGCAAGAGGAGAAAGAAAAATAATAAATATCAGTGAAAGTCTGCTGGATTGAGATTTTAAAAAAGAGAAAAACGCAGCAAATCAATGTTTAAATTTGCAAAGTAATTTGAAAAATTTCCTCTCCTCTTCTTCATTTCTTTCTTCAACTTCAAGATGTTCCTCTTCCTGTCTATTGTTCTCTTTGTGACGACAAAGATGGATGGATATACATTGTGAGAATAAAACGATTCTCAATATTCAACTTTGCTTAATTAGTCAATATCCCCCTTCGCCTGGTTGCTTATTTGCCAAGCACAATTGGTAAAAAAAAAGTTTTAAATTTCACATCTGCATAGCAAATATTTATATAAATATATATATGCAAATACAGATATGATTGATTATTTTTTGTTGATTCACAAAGTTACATTTTTAGCAATTCAAAAGAAAAGAAACATGCTCTCGTTATTTTGTTGAGCTTTTTGAATTGCTTTAGAAAAGTTTCACTCACCATTTGCTAGATTTTTATTGCTTTGCACAGTTCCTGCATGGAAAATTGGAAAAATAAAAAAAAAAGTAGAAACATTCTTTGCAAAGCTAAGCAATAAAAACGTGGATGAAAGCATCAAACAAATGCCGAAGCAAATTCTCTCTTATATTGATGAATTGAAAATAGCTAAAAGCCCTCTCTCTCACTCTGTGGGTGTGTGTCAGCTTGCGCTGCTTGCTCTAGGACGGACAATTTTCAAAAGTGCTGCTCTGCTTTTATTACATGTTAATTACTTTGTAAAGCGTGAAAAGGAAAATTTTTCCAAAACAATTAATTTCATAAAACTTAAAAGTATGTATATAAATTCCATCATCATCAACAAGAGAGTGAATTAATGGAGAATAAAAAAAAAGAAATTTACAAATTTGAAAAATTGATGATAGATACGATTATGACGTTATTAGAATTGAGTTGAACACTTACGTTGTCATTTTTGAAAGAGGAAAGCATTCGAATTTCTCGAAAAACGCGCTTGCATGAGGCTAAATTTAAAAAAACATTCGGCATACGCTTCAACGCTACCCTTTTTCCAGAACGTGGATCCGTGACAGACCTACAAAGAAAAAATAAGAAGAATATATATATTTTTTTTAATGTAAAAATTCAATTCAATTGTAATAGAATAATAATAGATTTGAGAAGAGAAATTGAAAAATAATTTCGATTGAATAAAATAAGTAAATAGGGTTTTTATCGTCTGGTCCAAAGCAGCGAAAAAACAAAATGGCGGGCACGTTGGTCGCACCGCAGACACAGTGGCAGGAAAGTTACACGTTGAAGACTGTATTGTTTTTCTTTCAAATTTGAAAACAATCCTCCTACCGGCCCAATCAGCAAAAAATTTGCATATGAAAAAAGAACAATTGTTGTAATTTTTGTTTTGTTTTGTTTTGTAAATTTGAATTGAAATCAAAAGTCCAATTCCAAGCGGTTCCATTCTGAAAGGCAGAAAGAAGAACAATCGCAATAAAATTATGAGTATTGTTAAATTGTGGTGAACAACTGCCTGGCTGGCTGGCTGGACGTGGAAAAATCTTTAAAAATTGTGAATCAACCCGACCGACGTAGATTGATTTTCGAGCAAGACAAGCTTGATCAACCAACTAGTCTATCTTGTTCCGACTATTACTATTATTATTATTATCATCATTTTGTATAGCGCTAGCTACACTAGCGCAATTTGAGCAAGCAAACACAGGTTATCCAGCTAGCAATGTTTTTTCTTGTACAGTCAGCTAACGAGATAATTTTCAAATTGACAAAAAAAACGGCCGACTGTTTTGGATGAAGTTGAAGTTTTTTTTTCTTCTTTTCAAAGATTCAAGAATAGCTCTCAGTGAATAAAGAGAAAATAGCCCAACATTATTATTACAGCCAGCAAGCTATTCGTGATATTGAATAAAGAAAAAGAACTGATAATAAAAGAATAATCATAATAATAAAAATTATAATAAAGAATGTTAGGATAAAAGTGTGCTGACTACGTCGGCGTGGACCATGACAACAATGATTCATTCTCCTGCTGCTGCTTGCTGCTCATGATGATGAGGACGACGGTGATGGTGGTGGTGGTGAACTTGACCCGCTTGGTTGGTCTTGTGTTTTTCCAGTCCTGAACAACAATGGCCCCGGGCAAACCGGTCTCAACGGGGGTCACTAGCGGGTGAAAGGGCCGAGAACCCGGCGACCTGAATGATGATGCCGGTGATGATGACGACGACTACGATTGCACAATTCATGCAGAAGAGACTGACCGGTCCGGCCTGCATCTTCTACCCTATGTCCTCATCAAGTTATAGCAAGTGAAGATCATCCCAAGCCCACCACCACTCTCTGCAATCCTGCCCTGGCTGTACGCAATTTCAAAAATGACGTGAGCCAAAATAGAAAACAAAAACAAAAATTAACACCTGCTTACTGTAGAAACGGTGTGACTGTAAATAAAGGTGAATTGAAATGGTGATCTATTTTTTTTTAAGAAAATCTTTTCCCACAGATGAGAAAATGTGCTTTTTTAGCATTTCAACTATAAAATGGAAAAAGAAGGAAAATTTTTTTATCGATCGACACACACAAATGCACAAGTATCGAACATAGTAGATTGAGAAGAGAGAGAGAGAAAAAAAATTTTTTTTTTGCACCACCAACAAATAACAGTTATTTAAATAATTTTGTTTTGAAAAAAATTTAAATAAAAATTGACAACAAAGTATGCATGGACGAAGAGGACAAGGTCGTCAATGTAACGCACAGAGACATTGACAGAGGAAGGAAGAAGAAGTGGTGAATCTTTGGCAAGCAAACCGACCGGTCTGGCCCATTCACACACACACACAGAGCTGGCCGCATTGGCAACGCTTGTTCTGAAGCAGCACCGGGCTTCAGAACTGGTCACTGTCGTCATCGTGGCTCTCGACAACGACGGACAAAAACGCCACACAAACTAATATACCGACTGGTCCAAGCTTTTGCCATTTCAACCGTATACCTGTGCTTGTGTGTGTGTGTAACAATTTCCAAAATGCACATCGGTCACTACGACGACAACAAACAAACAAGCAAACAAACCAACAACAACAACAACAACAAATACTGTAATAATAATTTCTCCCAATTTTGACAAAGTATATGATTTTCATCTATTCATTTAATATTGATATACTGTCGTTGATGTTGGTGTATTTTTTTTTCTTTTCTTTTCAAATATCTATTATTGTAATTTTTAAATTCCACAAGCAACAACACAACAGCCCACATGTCAAACAGCTGCGGAATATGCAGCAGCCACTTTTGATTTGATTGACAATGCACAATGGTGCCGGTGGTGAGGCGGTCGAATTTGTGTCAAACAATAGTGAAGAATATGAAAATGATGAAGAAAGAAATATTGGAATGACCATTTTTGAAATTAAAGCAACAACAAAAATTAATAATAAAAAAGTAATATAGACTGATCATATTATACAGCAAAGCAGCAAGTGAAACGAATATCTGGCAAGAACAGAACATTTTTGATAATAAAAGAAAAGAAAATTATTAAAATAAAAAGAAAAAATAATAATAATCATTGACAAAAAACTGTAATAGTTACAGTAGAATACGGGGTAAATGATGTCGTCAAGGTCTGTAACGTTTCGGCGACAGGCACCGGGCCGTGTTTTTGTCGACACGTCCTTGTCATTATCCGATCATATGGTTGACGTGCGATAGTGGAAGAAGAAATTGATTTTTGTGGAAAAAATTATTATTAAATAATGAAATTAATAAAAATTTTCAAAATGATGAGCAAGAATATTTATGAAAATCAAAGAAATCACCAATCCATGTACAGTTGTAGTCCCCGTTGTTTTGTCAAGTCAATAAAATGGACCCCAAATTTTTCTTTCACAAGAAACAAGAGAAAAGTTGGAAAGAGGTTGTGTGCAAAGTGATGATGTTGTAGATTTAAAATTTCGGCCTCGTTCAGCAAACATTGCAGAAGTAAACAAAATGCAGAATACGTGAAGAAGCAGAAGAAGAAGAGTTGGGAAAACAGAGAGAGAGAAAAAAAATACACAAGAAATAAATAATTGTATTGATTGTGAAAAAAATATTCATAAATAATATTCAAAAATATAATTAAAAAAAAACTTACCAGACAACACCAAAAGCACCGTAGCCAATTGGTCGATCTGGTTGGACATTCTGCAAAGAAGTTCCAACATTGCCGGGTAGATAAGATTGGGTTGCCAAAAGGCTATGATTAGTATCGCCGTTTGCTAGAAAAGAGAATAATAAATGTTTAATTATGGAATATATATATATTAAAATTATATTTAAAAAAAACAATAGAAATATCTTACCGGTCGGCATGCAACGTTGGTGGCTAACCAGAGCCATGGAAATGGAAATAAATTTAAATAACAGCAACACACCAGCGCATGATGATCAAGCGCTTGGTCAGCGTGTTGCTGTTTCGTATGCTGCTGCTTCTTCTTATGCTTATGCTTATTATTATTATTATTGCTGCTTCTTCTTATGCTGCTTAAGGCAAACGGGATAGATGAGATGATGCGGTCAGAGTAAGTCTGACAATTTTATGAACAAACGAAAATGATGCCAATGACGTACGTCTACCTCTCTCTCTACGTACGTCTCTCTTTCTTTCTCTCTTCTCGCACTACTCTGCTACGTTGAAGGACAAACACGGGAAATCAAGCTGTCGACGCCTGGTGACAGCGTTCATTGGCTAAACAAACGGCTCAATGCTTTTCAGCTTCTTCTTTGTCTCTTAATTTTCAAATTATTATTTTTTTTCCTGCTTCTCTTTTCTTTCTTCTTCTACGTATATTATAATTTATTCTTTTGTTTACTTGTTTGTTTGTTTGTTTATTTTGTTTTGTTTCCTCTTTCTCTTGGCTTTTTCTTTTCTGTTCTGTTCTACTCCTCTGAGACAAGTCGACAGAGGAAGAGATCAATAATCAATTGTGCCAATAATTGTGCGTGTACAGAATGGAATCACAATAACAAAAAAACAAAAAAAAGAAGAGGAAGAAAAATTTTCAAATTAATTAAAATTTTTCCTCTTCCAAACAACGCAGCTTGGCAGTGGGAAGTTGGGCCGTCCAAAATAGCGTCGACAACGACGACGGCTAGAAAAATAGAGAAAAAAACAATTACAATTACAATTACAAATACTGATAATCAATCTTCAGGAGAGATGTAGAAATTTAAATAATTTAAAAACAAAAAGAAAAACATCAGACTAGATGAACGTCGCGTTGGTACTCTTGAACGAGAACTATCGAGCAAACGAACAATACTACGCGAGTGGACGCCGTCAACAAACGACCGACCTGTGGTCGTCTATCATTGCCGCTGCTGCTACTAGTAGGACAATGGATGTGAACTATTATTCTTTCTCTCTCTCTCTCTCTTCTGGCCACTGGCCAACGGCTAAGCGGACCGAAAATGACCCGTTTTTGGAGTTTGCCATGCTTGACCGACCGACCGACCCTCAGGTTTCTGCTCTTTGCACACTTTGATTAATATCCATTTTCAACCATCCCGTCCCTCTACCCTTCTGTCTGTCTGTCTGTCTGTCTCACTCTCACTCTCACTCTCACTTGCCCCTCTGCTCCTCTTTTACGCCTTTTTGTCCACATTAAAGCATTGACTTAAATCACATGACGTCCATACGCGATCGAACAATTTTGTCTGCAATATGGCCTCAGCAAAAAGATTACAAATTACCAATCAATCTCTCTTCCAATGCAACAACATCGACAATGTTAAATTGTGAATATCAAATTTTGCATTGCAAAATAAAAAAAAATTATCCTCAAAAATAATGACAATCATCAACATCTACAAACATTTGCATATTTACAGTTTAAATTTATGTGAATTTCAAATGCTAAACAACAACAAAAGGTTCGACCAGTTTTTGAATGAAACGTACAAAAGCAAACATCGTGCAATAGATGAAAAATGATATAAAATTAAAAAAAAAACAATTGCACACGAATACACCAAACAAGCAAGCTTGCAAATATTGATGAAACTTGTTTCTTTTTTAATATGACTGAAAAAAAAATAATATTTGATAAACGTGAGAATATTAAAAAAAAAAGAATACCCAATAAATTATAAATAATAAATTAAAATTGATGATGCAATGCAAAGAGATGATAAATTACAAGAACAGCGTGGGTAAACTTTCGTCGCTGTGCAAACTTGTGCTCAGAATGTACGTGGAAATCATGCAAGAAGAAGAAAAAAGAGTCAATATTGAAAATTGCAATTACAAAAATATGCACTTTGTGATTTATAATGAGAAAAAAATATTGTGAAATTTTTAAATAAAAAGAATTAAACGGGGAAAAAAATATATATACCGAGCACTTTGTGATAATTAACGTTAGCCGTTTGCTTGTCAGTATCTTTTTTGGATTCGATTCAATTTCAATTGCGTCGAATAGCTGTAGACATTTAAATTGAAACATTGACAATTTAACAAATTCTGCTTTATTTAATAATTGAACTTTGTGAACAAATGATGAACAAGTAAAAACTGGGAAAATTTTCAACAGAAAAGGTGCAGAAGAAAAAGAAGAAAAAGCAGAAGAAGCTGTTGCTGTTGTTGTTGCTGCTGCTGCTGCTGGTAATGATGATGATGATGATGATGAATAAAAGAAAGTATACGAAGTTAGATGAAAGAAAATGACGAGGCCATTATTGCAAGCAGATTCTATTGCTGAAAGATAAAAATTCTATCTATATGTACGCTTGGCAAAGCAGCAGCTGCCAAGCACAGACACACTCGCTAAACATGTGCATATCAGGCAAGGACGGCTGCCCGGTTGCTTATGGCCAACATTGGTCACGCCTACTTGATATTCTGTTCACTCAGCCAATCAACGTTCAACTTGGCCAAACTTTTTTCTTTTTTAATTTTAAAAATTACAATTCAAATAAAAATAAAAATTATCAATCAAAAATGAACCTGAACATCATTTTCCACTGTGTCTGTGTGCAAATGAACTTGTAATTGATAAATTGACAATTGCATAAAATTGCCTGACACGTCGAGTTGTCGGTTGACGAAACAAGTTTCAAAAATTGGTCACTCGTTTCTATATCCACTTTTCTTTTATTCATTTTTCTCCACATTTCCATTTCTAACACTACATATACGACATGCATGCATCTTATACTCTCCATGTCTGTCTGTGTGTTGTTTGTTTGTTTGTTTACTTGTTTATTTTGAATTCTACACACAGGTAAAAGTTGTACTGTTTACCGGTCACGAGAAAATGTACGAGACCTGGCACACGAACACAATGATCGCGAATGGTCACATTTACACCAGGCATCGGTTATTACCAATTGACGCATGTCTATGTGTCTGTGTCGTCGTCAATCTATTCAAAATCGACTGAATCCATAATTTCAAAATTATTAATTTTCCTTTTCAACGTGTGAAATATTAAAATGAAAAAAAAGCCAAAAACAATAACAACACTGCCTCTTGATACTCTTAATTTGAATCAATGCATTTCAATGAATACAAAAAAAAAGAACAAAAAAATTTAAATTTGTTAAGAGTTGAGTTCAAAATTTAAAAAAAAAAAGAAAAATTTTTTTGTCCGCGTTCTCAAGCAATTTTGATTTGAATAAAAAAAAAATTCTCATCTCATTCAAACAAATTTCAGTGCAATAAATAAAAATTGATTTCTTTTACAGAAAAAAGAGGTGACGAGAAAAAAACTTGTCAATGATAACCACTCGGACGTACTGTAGAATTATGATAATAATAAAAGAAAAAAAAGAAAGATCTGTTCAATCAGTAAGGCCGTTCGATACAGTCAGTCGAGTTGGCATAATTTTCAGATTATTTTAATAAAAACATGTTTTTTTGAAGGATTATTTGATTTTTAAGGAAAGAAAAGAACAATTTTTATTTTTGAAATTTCAATGATCATTTTGAATGAATAAAGGAGGAAAAAATAATCGAAATCAATCAGTAATTAAACTGTACATTTACCTCTTTTTTTTTTGAAATTGATCACCGTAATATAATTTATACTTTTATTAATGTTGTTGTTTTAATAATTTAAAATGGGCAAAGTGAAAAAAAAAGCATCACTGCAAGCTGTAACTGCTGTAACTGTAGCTGTTAGCTGTGACTGTTGTAAGTGTAGCAGTTGTTGCGCTAGTCGACAGCTAGCACCGACTGCCTTTGAAAAGCAAAAACGTAATCTACATTAATCATCATTTTCCATCTATTGTTTGTTTTCAAGTGTAATCATCAAATTTTGTCTGAATCAGCATTTCACCGGCACAACACACACACATACACAAATGTACATGCATGCATACATAATAATAAAATATGAATAATAATTTGTACAAAAATTGACAAAATTGTTTCATATTCATTGATTATATTATACTTTAATTCATTCAAATAATATTAAAAAAATATAATCAAATAACATAAAAAAACAACCAGAACTAAAAAAAAAATTTTCTTTTTTTTCAAAATATAAAAAATATAGACAGAAAAAAAAGAATAAAAATAGGTTCATTTTTTTTTGCAAATTCTGAAAGTGATTTTTTTTTTTGCACTTGAAAAGCAAAAAATTGCCATGGTCACGCGATGCAAAAGTTGTGCACATTTTTGCTTGTCAACTTCAGCGGCAGGTTGGCACAAAGCCTGCGGCTTTTTCACGTGCTCAATCAAATAATGCTTGGCTTGAAAATTATTTGCTAGCAAAAATATGCTCTCATTATTCATCTTGATTTCAGATGTAATGCAAATCAGTAATAATAATTGAAATGAAACAATTCTTGATCATGCCACTCGGACATTTGTTGCCACTTGATTGCAAAAGAAAAAAACAATTCATCTCATTTTCAATTAAGCACAACGAAAAAATAATGCATAATGCAGATTTGTGTTTCAATCTGCCTTATTATGAAAAAAAAATTTAAAAGAAAGAACATTAAATTTAAAATCGCATATGCATATGTACTTGTTTTAAACAGGGAATAATTCTCATTTCGACGATCACACTATTCAACAATCTTTGAATGATGCAAATTACATTGCACTATTTCACTGTTGCTTTAGAGAAAATAATTAATCAAATTTGAATTCAATAATCCGATCGAATGTGCTGTACAAGAAAAGGAAATAATTTCAAATTTATTCATATTGTAAAACTAGTACAAACTTGAAAATCATGAAAATGACATCGCACAGCTGTACTGAGTGATAATAGATTGATTGCAAGTGAATTTTTTAATGCTTCAAGCGAAATATGCTATTTTAATTATTGAATTGATGAATAACAGCATTCGGTTCTAATCTGTGTTCAATATCAACAAGTAATAATAATAATTGTTGTTATTTAAAAATATACTTTTTACAAAATCGCTGCTAACAATAATTGCTTGGATTTTCTTCAATTTTAAACTGCAACTTTTTAAAATGCAAGAATAAAGGTTAGATATTTTAAACTATTCAAATGTACGATTAGTTTTGCAACTTTTTTTTCCTTTTAAATTATAATGAAACTTTCAAGATATTTTTGACAATGAAACAATACTGAACTTCAAATAATAAATAAAATATTTTAAACTCATTTCAACTTCATATCACTCATGCAGATGTTGACAATTATTTTTAAATATAAACCCACACTAGGTGGATAAATAATGCCAACAACAACAATATTAAAAATAAAAAATATCAAAATTAGCATCAAATCTTTTAATAAGCATCTATTTCCGTAATTCAATGCTTCAATTTTTACAGACATGATTTGAATGGTGATGAATGTATTGTATATTTTTGAAAAAGATGCACATTCAAGAACTGTTGATGAAAAAAATTAAATTTTAATCCAGTTGAGCACGGTTATCATGAACACGAAATATGTTGGTCATAAAAGAAGCTGGCTATAAATGTATAGGGAAAACGTCGACAAATAATGACTGAACATTACTTATGAAAATCAGCTAAATATCATTTGCAACGTTTACTGGTAAAACTTTTGTGTTGCAAAATTGAAAATTTACTGAAACTCAGGTTCATCTTATTCAGAGGCAATGATACTTTTTCACATGAAAGTTGTTCGTGTTAAGCAAAGCTTCATGCTAACCGTTTGTTAAACTACCTGCTAACAATATTTGTTAATTTATAAAAAAAAGGATATAAAAAGAAATTGCAATTATTCAATATAATTCTATAAAGAAAAGCACTAAATCTGATGTAAAGCTTTTTCTGCGAATTATATACATACGCAGCATTGATATGTGTAGATAGTAGTTGATTATTACAAATTTATTACAGATGCATAAACTAAAGGCAACTATTTTTTCATATTTGACAAAGTCACAAAGTTACTAACGAATGAGAAATACTGTAGAGTGACAATTTTTTGCAATGTACAACAATGCACAGCATTTGTTCTCATTTAAATGAAAATTTTGCGATAACTTTGTCACTTGCAAAATATGATGAGTTAAATTTGCAAAAAATGTCAATAAATCCTCATAAATTATTATTTAATAAAAATCTCCTTTATAATTTGCTTATCTTTTTCTTTTTTTTCAAAATTCTACTTTCAAGTGAATGCATAACAACAATCATAGAACAACAATAAATGACAATGAAGTTTTAAAGAATTCAAGTGAAATGAAATTATTTGAAATTATTCAAAAGCAATAACTATTTATAATAAAATAATTGTGTTGCAAAAAGCGTACATTTATTTAATAGAAAAAAATAGACTGTTGAATTTCATAAATCTTCAAGGCTTAGTGTTTAATGAAAAAGTTAATGATTTTTTAAATCTACTTAATTTATGAAAATGTAATAATAATAATAATAACTTTACAAAGTAAGTGATGTTATAAATTTATAAATTAAATATAAAAAAATCAAATTTGATAAAAACACGACAGTGTATTTATAAATCCAATTGAAAACAAGTTTTACCAGTTTATTACATTTATAAGTGAAATATTGATACGGATCCAAACTTTACATGTATAAATTGCAACGCAAAAAAATATTATCAGCATTGCAGAAATTTCTGCTTTCTCGAACTTATTGAAAAAGTTATCAAACAGTTTTTTGAATAAAAAATGTTTTACACAAAAGCCGCAACATTTGAAAATGCAAAATTAAGAGTTGATAAAATAGAAAGCACTTAAAATTCATCTGCACAATATGTAGTGATTTAAATAATTACAATAAAGCAAGAGAAAACTAAAATTTCAGTTTATTATTTTTCTTTTTGAAAAATAAAATCATTTATTTTGTAAATATGCGTTTGAAATGAGACTACTTTAAAATATGAAAATGAATGAAAACAAGTTTTGCAAAAAAATAATAATTTCAATTTTAAAATTTGATTCAATATTGATATTTGAAAAAAAATAAGTTAAATTTCTGAACATTCAACGGAAGAAAGCTAAAAATTGAATTTTTTTTTATTGAACTAAAAATTTAAATATAATTGAATGAAATTTTGACGCCAACACAAGATTTCATTGCAACACAACACAACAATACGTTAATAATGATGCAATAAAGTTAATACAAATTACCTTCTGCTTGTATTTTATTTGTTTGCTGATTTGGTGCTTTCAAGTGCAATTAATTGTACAATTCAGTTTCATTTTTGGTCTTTTTGAAACGGATCCCTTTGGGCGGGGCACAGTCAGCTCTGATCAATATTTTAAACAAATCTGTACATTAAATTTTGGTGCACACCGACGATAGTAAATTTTAGGCCACTCAAACGCAATGTGACAGTTGGAATGATGCGCTCACAGGACCAAACCATGCCCTTATTTATTCTATACAACATGCCTGAATTATATGCTACTGCTCTTGACGAAAGTTCCAAATGGAAATGGGTCAGTGGTTTTTGCTTGATAAACGCTCAGCTGATTCAGTCTAGACTGCATTCCATTCCATTTTGTGCCTGTGAATCCACTACCAAAAATTTGGATGATCTATTCAACCGTTGATCATATATACATTAATTTATCATTGATATTAAAATAATTTAGAATTAACAGAAAATTAAGTTAATTTTAACTTCTTTTTTTCACCAATTCAGAAATTCAGCTTATATTTTTGATCAAAGAATTGCATAAAATGCAAATTTATTAATTTGAAATACTTTGTAAATTGGCAATTTCTTTTCCAAGTTAGCAAAAAGAAAAAGATAATTTTCTCTGGATACGATGTAAAATTATAAATGTACATTTGAATTATTTGGAAATAATGCATTTTAAATTTTTGAAAAAACTCTGCTTTATCATTTTATATTTAAAATTTATTATTTTTTAAAGTTATTCAACATTTATTATGAACGAATTTTGTTATCAAGTGTTCAAAATTATTTCATTTTTCAATTGAATAAGTCACACTGAAAAATTGTTGTGTTCATTTGCATTTATTTAAATAAACTTGAAATATTTTTGAAAAAAAAAACTTTCTCTTATAAATAAAGTACTTGCGCATTAAAATACTGTAATAGAATTGGAATTGTTCCGGTGAAAATTTTATCTTCAGGTTAGCTGGTTTGGGTGAAATTTAGAACCTTTAATTTTTGAACAACTAGCTATTCAAGTGAGTAATTATTTTTACAAGTTGTGCGTCGATTTCTGCTGTTTTGTTAAAATCTTTTAATATCGCTAAAAGTTGAAATTCTGTTGGTGATTTATTTTTCAGAGCTTAGTTAAAAAATCTAAATCAACAACTGTACGTATGCAAGTGGGCTTTCGCGACAATTTACATTATATCCCTTTCAGGCACGTATGCTGAAGCATCGTGAAGCCACATCTTACAAGATTCCTGCCATTTGATACGCTGTAATGCATAAAAAAGTACTTAAAGTTGTAACTTTGAAAGTTTATTTTTTTTAATATTAGGACAGTTGTTTATTAAACGAATCCTCAGTTTATGACCATCTTAAACTAAAAAATGTTTTATTGCCATATTGAACATGGTTAAGGAAGTTTTCAACGTCGGTTTTCATTTGAATAAATAAGTAAATAAAACTCTTTTAATACTTGACATAATTTAGTTTAAGGCATTAACTCATTTGAAAGTTCAACCCTGTTGACGCTTAGATGATCGATAAATATTTTTATGTTTATTTTTTAACTTTACCATAACTTTCAACTCTAAAATTAAAAAAAAACATATCTTAGACAAGTTTATGTTTTTATGTCATTATTGCATTGCACTGATATTTATTTTCAGTTATAAGGAGTGCCGTATAGACCCACTTTTTTAAAGTTTGTTCTATATTAGTAGTTGTAAACCTCCTTCAAACCTTTCAGTCAGTTTATAATGTATTTTTATAATACTTTTTATGAAAATAAATTAAATTTATGATTTGTTACGTAATATTTGATTGGAATATGGAAATAAGTTGAAATAAATGATGATTAATTTATTGGCAATTCAACGAAATAAATCACTGATTGCAGTACAGTTATAGCAATGAAAGAGCAAAATAACCTATTGTTAGCATTAATAAAATGGGAATTATTTGAAAAGAATAATTCAAAATTCAAGTTGCTTATTAAAATATTTTCAGAATGCACGCGTGCATAAGCTGAGAGTTGCGATGGAGAAATGTAATTTTCTCTTTTTTTTGTAAAATCTATTCCGGATTGTGAATAAGATCTTTATAACATATTTGGATGCTTTGTGTTGAATAATAGTACATTCTGTGTAGTTGAAATAATTTTCATTTCAGGTAGCATTGTAGAAAAAAGATGACCTCCAAAGTAAAAAAGCATGATGCTTTGAATTCATATAGAAAGGAACTCTCGCAGGGAGCATCTTCTGAAAATAGAAATAAAGCTTACATTTGGAAATCATTGTTGGTTGTTGTTCTTGGTAATCTGTTATTATTTTATTATTTTGCATTTGTTGAGTTTGATTTATTAATCCAATATTCATATCAATAAAATATGATAATTTTTGCAAAAGATATTTAATTTACTAATTTAATTTAATAGAAGAACAAGTAATATTGTAAACTTTTTTACTTCGTTTCAATATAATATTTTATAAAATAAATAAATGCATATGTTTATTATATATTTTTTACTTTATTTTAGCAATTTTATGTGGCGGAATTCACGGGTGAGATTTGATTTTAATTATTTCAATTGGACAAAGTTTTAATTTTGATAAAGTTTTAGAAAACATGCAGCTGAAATGTTTGAAAGAAGTAGTCATTTTTCACATTTGGCCGATTTTGAACGAGAAATGTTATTTCGAACTGAAATGGTAATTTCAATAATTGAAGTGCAATTTTCATGATGAGAAAATTTTAAAATTGCACATTGATTTTTAGGGATTTTATTATTCATTTTACAAATATCTTGTCAATGCAAAATCATTCAAAGAAGGCATGATTGCTTTGACAAGTGATAATAAAACTGAATATGGAAGAGAAATAAATGCATTGAAAAGATTTAATTTATATCCAGAGGTTTTCTTTTTTCTTAGGATACAATTTAATGGTGAATTTTTTTTTTATATTTACAGATTATTATATCCGCCATGTATAGAGTATTCAAGTCGATTACAAAATATTGGAAAATTCCTACTCAAGTCTGTTGGCAAGTGAAAAGAGATATTCACCTTCCACCTGTAACCAGCTGTGAAGGTATAATTCAATAATTCATTATGCTTTAGAAATGATGTATTTATTTTAATTTAACTTTAATTTCAATGCGTTTTTCTTTCATTTAAATTTAATTTTACATATATTTTCATAATTTATTTACAGGTATAGGAAATCAAATGTTCTTTTACATTGATATGGTCTACCTTTTGGCTGGATTAGTTGGTTCTCTTCTTTTTCTTTATGGTTTTCTGATCAGGTAAGATGAATATATTTCATTTAAGAAAATTTTAACTGTAGTATTTGTTGTTGTTGTTTTTTTCTTTTAAATATCAGTATTCTTTGAATGTTATATTTATTATAATTTTCTATAAAATAATTGAGCACTTTTGCATGTACTTTTTATTAATATATGTTTAATTTTAATTCTTTAATGTTATATTATAGTGATTCTATTTTCGGTGGTCTGTTCACAGTGTTGTGCTTTTTTTATAACCATTCAGAGGCAAGTATATTTGTGCAATATTATTTATGTTGCATTTCAAATGTTTTAATATAACAACTGATAAGCAGATATGTGATTATTAATTTAGGCTACTAGAGTGCAGTGGACTCCACCGTTGAGAGAATCATTTGGCTATCCAGCATTTTTGTGCATTACATTATTAGTTTCAAAAGATTTGAAGTTCATTTATTTATTGATTTATTTATTATTTTTCTAGTACTTTTAATATCAGTTTTGCTTGTAGATACAAGTCCAGGTTGCATAATTATATTCTGATTTCATTGAGTTCAGTGATATTTATGCTTGTATGGCAGGTGAGGTCAAAAAAAAAAGAAAATTTGTCTTTTGTTTGTATTAATTTTTTCTTTTTTTCAATATATTCCATTACAGTTTGCTTCTATCGCATTAGCTACGGTAGTTGGCAGTCTTGTGGCACTGAATACACTTGGCTTGATTTCCAATACTCATCTGAGACAATTTTGGAAAACTTTTTTTGTACAAATTTTACAATTTAAAAAAAATGATATATTTTGTATTATTATTTTTTTTTAAAAATTTAGGTAAGCATTTTGATAGCCTATTTTATGCTATTCAAGAATGAAATGTTGCTATCTTCGCTGTTCTTTGCAAGTTTGATTTCTATAAAAGTGAGAAGAAATATTTGCATTATTATTCAATTTTGAATTTTGAATGTTCAATATTTTCAGATTATGCTTTATGTTGAACAATTGCTTGTCAAAGGTTGCTTTTTCAAATTGGCAAATTTTTTGAAACCGTTCACATTTGCATTTGGTATTGTTTGTGTGAAATTTTTTATTGGCAAACTTTTACAAACAGAAGACGATGTATGTGTGTGAAAATTATCCCAATACAATATTTGTTGTTATTACGTTTATTTTCTCAAGGCACATATTTTTGATATTTTGCGAGCGAAACTATTCGGTTTGCATACTTTCGATACATTGTTGTACACATGTGCGGCAGAGTTTGACTTTTTGCCATATGAAGTTAGTGGATGATGCATTGCTTGTTTGTTTTTAAAAATTATTATTAATTTTTTCGTTGAATTTTTCAGTACTTTAAGAAAACTTCAGCAACGTTGCTTTTACCAATAGCATCTGTGATTTGCATATCTGGTGTATACATTTTGGTAAAAGAAAAATACAATAGATACAATAGATAAAATAAAGTTGGAAAAATTTTTTTTATAGTTTTTCAAGCAGCTTTTGAAAGAGAACAAAACTTTGAAGCCGATTAACAGTAACATAGCTATGGTATGTTCCCCCCCCCCGTCGTATAATTTGTATTCATTCATTTTGTTTGAAAGTTTTATTTCAGATTATTTTTAACATGATTCAATTGGCATGCTTTGCTTTAATGGCCGGCATGATTATGCGTTTGAAGTTATTTCTAACTCCCCAGATGTGCATCATTGTTTCGCTGTTGTTCAGTGAAAAGGTAAATCTGTAACCAATTAGCATTTTGGAATAAAATAAGAAGAGCGAACGAATATATTTATGATTTATTAAAATATATATTTTTTTTTCTTTGACATATTTCAGTTTTTGTGTGATATTATTGGATTTCAAATGAAAAAAAGATGGTTCTTTGCTGCATGCATTGCTTTGCTGTCGTACATGTCCGTGGCGGGTGTTCGCAATATCAACGAAGAATTGAATATTATTGGTGAATTTACAAATGCGGATATGGAAAATTTGTTTGATTGGATCAACACCAGCACATTACCAAGTGAGATTTTAATTTAATTTTATTTATTTATTTATGTGAAATAAATGATTTGCTTTTGCAGATGCTGTATTCGCTTGCTCTCTTCCTTTGTCAGCTAATTTGAAATTGACCACAGAACGACCAATTGTCATTCATCCGCATTACGAAGATGCAGAATTGAGGTATCACTCTGTTTTACTGTTGTTATTGAAGCAATTTTTGCTGTGTTCTTTGTTTTCAAGGAAACGAACAATGCAAGTGTATGAGATGTACAGTCGTCGATCTCCGGAAAAATTTATACAAACCCTACAGAAGTTGCAAGTGAATTATTTAATTATTGAAAATTGGGTCTGTTTGAAAGATTCAAAGTAGGAGAAGGACAATATTTCTTAAAAACTGAATTAATATTAAACTGTTTTTTCACCAAACAGGGACAACTGCAGTCAGACAGATATTTGGGATTATGTGGACGCGAGAAGCAGAGGACAGTCTGAATCCATATGTCGCCGGCTTCTTTCGGATGATCAGAAATTTTTGCCTGTTGTTTATTCTCATGGTGGTTATATTGTTTTCAAAGTGCAATAAGCAATAAAATTGTTTGAAATTTAATTTTAACCATCAACAATCAACCAACTACTTTGTATTATTTATTATGTTGTACATACAATAAAACTGTTTTTTTTTTAAATAAAGTTTTTGTTGCACATTATTAAGTAAACAAAATAAGAATGAAAAACAACAGTTCATTAAAATAAACAGACATACAACAACTTGCAAATAATATTATTTTGCAAAAATATGATAACAACAGCATTATAAATGAATATAATAATAATAAACGGACAATATTATAAAAGAGAAACAAAAAAAAGAAGGAAAAATAGCAATAATATGTGCAGGCAGTTTATATATATATATAAAACAGCATAAATCAGCAAAGTTGGTCTTTGGCATTGTAGAAATATGTATTTATATAAGAACATGGCAAACAGAAAACTGAACACGAGTCTCTCACAAAGAATGTCTTGTCATAAATTAGATAAAAAGAAACAGAACAGAAAACAACAACTGCGCACAATTGCAGAGAAAAAGTGAATGCTTTAAAGCCAATGGAAGAAGAAAATAAGTCGACATAATTTGTCAGCCGGGTAATAATAATAATAATAATAATCTGAAGAATGGAGGCAACAAACGGCATGGGCAACGGCGTCCTCGCCGTGGCAGTGATCTGAAACGGTGCCCATCCACAGCCGGATGATTTAACTGACTGAGTGAGTGATGTCGAAATTTTAGACTGTTTTCCACGAGTTGCTTTTATGCAAATGAGGCAAACAACAGTCGGCGGCAGAGTTTGCGGTAATCGCAACCGCAGCATTTTGATTTAAACTGGTCAGCTTGTTGTTTGTTGGTGGTGAGCTTCTGCCAAGCTCAGCTGAGCCGACGAGACGACAGAGTTGGGTCTTCGGACGGCTCAGCGAGAACCGCGGCGCCGTCGAGCTGTTTCAAAAGCAGCTCGATGTTGGTCAGCTTCAGCGGCTTCGGCTGCTGCATCGGTGCACCCCTGGACGAGGAGCAAGTGCTGTTGCAAGGACTGGTGCTGCAGCGGGTCGGGGGCAACTGTTTCTCGGCGGGCGAGACCGCGTAGGCGGCCAAATCGGCGCCACGGCTTCTCGACGGTGAACAGCAGCCGTTGTTGCTGGAAAAGCTGTCCAGAGTGGCCGGAGACGCTTTCAACAAGCTCCGGTTGCGCACGTACATGTACGGGCTCACTATGGCGGCGGTGGTTTGGTTGAGTCTCGGCTGCTTGCTGTTGAACGACTCGTAAAGGCCTCCGCGAGTCAGCCTGGCACTGTTCGGCGTCTGCAATGGACATCGACCGTCATCGCTGGCGGTCCAACAGCCGCCGCCATTCAAACGACCAACGTATCGACCAAAAGTCGACGACTGCTGATACGGTGGCTCACTGTCGTAGCCACCATCGCAAGGTCTGTTAGCCGCTAACAAGGCACGCCATTCCGGCGCCGTCCGTTCGCAAGTGAAACTCTGAGGACCATTTTTCAATATGCCTCGACTTGGCAGTCTGTTCATCGTCAAAGTGACTCTTTCTGCGGAATTGGCACTTTCTCTTGACTTTGCGGACAACGATTCACGTTCATCACATTCACGAATCTGATCCAACGTCCGACGTTTGTTCGTCGTCATCACTTCATCTGCACATCTGAATAGGAGAAAACAAAATATATATCAAATAATTAAAATTAAACAAAAAAAAAGAATGCAAACTACTTGTAAGTACGCGATGGACCAAATCGTATACTACGTTGACCAGTCTCTGTGGAAGAATTACTCTCCTTTTCAAAATCACATTTCTCCGATGTGGGTGTTTTGCTTTTTTTTGAAAAATTTGCTCTTCTCCTGAAAAAAATATTCAAAAAAAAAGTAAATTTATAAAAAGAAATTTCAACCGCTTACTGCCCCTACCTGTAACACAACAACAGCAGAGCTAACATCAGAATCATACCAATTGCAACACATCCCAAAATGATCAACATAGCATAGGTGTCCAATTTGGAAGAATCTGAAACATATCGCTAATTGAAAAAAATGTACAACAAAAAAGATTCAAAAAAAAAATCCCACATACCACCGCTTGGAAAAGTGTCCGGAAACGATACTGCAACTGGCATTTCAGAATCGCCGTAAAATGATCCATGTTCTGAAACGCCACTTTGTCCAATAGAGAGCATTTCAAAAGTGAAATTCAATTTCACGCTGCAATCACGTCCAGTCCATCCAGTATCGCAGTGACAAATATTCAAATTCGTGCATATCTGGAATCAAAAGTTTACCAAAGGATTACACGCAAAGGGAAAGGGTCGTGTTTGTGGTTGTTGTTTAATTAAATAAAGCTAACAACATACCCCGTGACCAGAGCAGAATAAAGCTGTATTTGTTGTAGGACAATCGACGTGTTGATAAATGTTTCGCAATGGGACGCAGTTTTGTGAAATGCATGCCTGGATGACAAAATTAAGTGTAGAAGTAAAATTTTCAAAATGAACAAATTAATTTCTCTCAACTACCTCAGATTTGCCGCATCGACTTCCGTCAGGAATTAAACTGTAATTCACCGGCGACTTGTTGTCAATGAAAACTCTACAATTTTCACAAATTAAAACAACATAAAGATAATAAATAAGCATAAGATATTCAATCTTTTCCTCACTTGCACTCGTAGACGCTACCGTTTTCAGTGAACTCGGTTTTGAAATACAGAGAAAAATTCGGTATCTCCTGACCGCCTTTACAAAATAACAAACCACACATTGCATTGCTAAATTGAAATAGAGGAAAAAAAATTACATATATACAATCAAGCAATGTCAAACCCACCTTTCAGTGCAAGGCAATGGCTTGTTGTTTTCATTGACACCACAGTGGCCAAAGTCAATGCCGAGAGTGTTGAATTTCTTGAAACAGGCCGGATCCGCAGCAGAAGCATCTGTACAGAATTTGAAAAATCACACATCAATCAGACAATGGGAAAAATGTTCCAGTCTCACTTGGTCCCCAAATTCTCTGGCATTCACTGTCCGACTGACGACACTGACCCCCGTAGCATATGCCCAGTCGGTTGATACCACAAGTAGCACCGTTTGGCTTGTACGAATCCGAGGGACACTGGAAAAAGCATGTTCAAAATCAATAAACAAACTACCAAAAGCTTCAATTTGTTGAAGCTGAAAAGCAAACTCACACTTCCAGACGAGCCGGAACAATATTCCGGAACGTCGCACTCATCCCGACTTGGCCGGCACAATGTCCTGTTGGTTATGAACTGAAAACACAAAGTAAGTGCTTTGAACGTTTCAAACAGAACAACAGCAGAAATTTTTGACAAACTTTGCATTTTTCACAACATACACCCTCTGCACACTGGGCGTCGGCTCGCAGTGTGCAAGTGACCGCATCACAACACGGATCAACTGAATCGCATTCCTGGAATGAGAAACAAATAAGAAATCTTCCATTTATCCAATGACAAATTATCATTTATAAGAGATTGTAATTTAAAAATAAAAAAAAAACATATTTTTTCTCTCATCTTCTCTTCAATTGTAAAATTATCATATTCTTATTTTAATCAGAATTGAAATAATAATAATAATAATAAATTCCTCAACAAATTGCATATGTTAATTCGGTCAACAAACTGAAACAGCACTTACTTCTACAGAACCACAGTCGCAAAATTCACCTGGATCAACCACTTTGTTTCCACATAGTGTCAAAGCGTTGTTCTATAAGCAACAATTATGTAAAAATGAATTGTATTTTTTGCAATCAAATCGAAATATGCCAACAACAACAACGTTACTTGTAAAGGAAAGTTAAACAAGCATCTTCCCTGGCCTGAACGGATCAACTCCAAATAATCATGCTTATTGCATTCAGTAAATTGATAAACACGGCGATTCTTTTTCGAAGTCATACTGAAAAAAAAATTTTTTTTTGCTGTATAAATGCAAACACCACATATATATATATATATATATATATAACAAACCTGACTACATTGTTCATGATACCGATAAAATTTTCACCATTTGTACAGTCAAATTCTAAAATTTTTTTATTAAATAAAAAATAAAATATAAATAATCCAACAATAAAAACTATACCAGAGTCATCGTGACTCATTCCAGAAATATGGCCAATAGCGTGCGCCATTAACAACGACAAATAATACGGTTGAAATTTGTCCGCAACCTGAAACGTAAAACGATGAATAAGCAAATTAATTAATTAATTAAACAAAATAGAAGATTACCTTAATCATACCAGCTGCTCGAGCACTGCAAACTGTATCCGCAGCAGACATCATCTCTGACGTTGTCAAATCAGCCGCAGTAAGAAGCAATGCCAAATCGAAGGGTCCATTGTAAAATTCATAAGAAGAAAATTGAATAAAATTCATCAAGCTGGGCAAAATTTCTCGCTGCACTCCAATTTTATTTTCAGTTGTCCAAATTTCTGTGTATACCAAAGCTACTCTTGTATTCAACTGTTGAAATGCCTGCAATCAAAAAAGTATTATATTAAATTTACATGTAAAATAACATCAAAAAAAAAGAAAACACAACTCACCAAATCAACAGCATTCACTGCTTCCAAAAAATAACTAATCATTTCCCTGTATCCAACGTTTAAAAAGTCATGCTGAAAAAATATTATTATTCTTTTAATTTCAAATGAATTTTTTTTCAAAATCTTACTAATTTCCGATCTATGAATAGTCCAAGTTCGATATATTTCACTTCTTTTTCAACATCTCGTCTCTGAAGTGAACAAAAAAAGCATAAAATATTTGCATAAATTTCAACAATTTCATAATTTACCAATTTTCGCCTGTGAGGCCTCCTTTTGTGAAACCTCTTCCTACTCCACTCGGCGTTGTCGGTGTTTCCTGAATTAGCATTTCATTCAAAATAAAAAAAATAATTATAAAAAAAAATTTTTTTTTTTCATATTTTACCGCATGATGCTTCGTCATCCCATTTCAATCGAACAAAAACGTGAGGATGACGTCGACTGAGATCTCCACCTCTAAGCGGAATTATGATGAACGTCTGATTTTCCATAACAATCGATCCTCTGAAACAAAATCCAACAATAGTAGATGCGTGAAAATATTCTGTTTCTTTTTTTTTTTTTAATTCATCTTCTCTTATTAAAATAAATATTAATTTCATCTTAACAATAAACATCAATTTAAAAAAATCAATCCAACATCTAGAGAGGTGGTACCTCAGACCGAAACATGTCGACAAAGAGACTTTCGATTTCGGCTGACCATGCACTTGACCATGGTAATAGCAGTTGGGTAATGATCGGCCGCTCGTTTCAGACGGTGAATCCAGCTTCAAATAACGCATATACTTGGCAGCAGGTTGAATTAAAACACTGAAAATTATCAGCAACAAAAAAATTAACATTATTCAAATAATAATAATAATAATAATCGTGAAATTTACTCGTTCAGTTGAACATGAATTCTCCAACGACCATAACTTGTTTTGATCACGAACGAACATCGTTCGAAATGAACCGTCTAAATAATTTTATATAAAACAAAATTATTTAAATTAAATATTTATTTTCTTACAGAATTATCAAACAAATAATTTTGGGTATCAATGCCGACTCGCCCACGATCGCGTAGTTGAACTGGATATACAATTTCGAAATCATCGACAAGATGTTCAAACAGTTCTTTGTTCCAGCTGTCCATTTTGAAAAACTCTTCCACTAAAAAACATAAACAGTCAAAATATATAAATATAGGAATATTTGCTGTTTTCAATTAAAATATTATTAAGCTGACAGGAGAAAAGCAAAATAGAAAAATAGAAAAACAAACAAGCAAAGTATCCCATTTCCTTTGATATTCGTGTAAAGCACAAACTGTGAAATGTCGATTAAATAGATTTAGAGAAGAAAAAATAATGCATTCATAGAAAATGTATTAAATTTCAAAAATTTTCCCATTTCAACATTACACAAGCTGAAATAATTAAGCTTTTAAATTGACCAACAATCACATTGATCAATTGAAAATTTGCTCATTTTACTATGGTGTCATTTTTCAGTAATTCTGAATCCATTTTCATGAAGAAACAAAAATTAATAATTTTGCAAAATCAACATTTCATTTCATTCAACTATATGCTAAAAATTGTTAAATGATTATCGTTTTGAAAATTCAAAATTTACATGTTGAAAACAAACACAAATCACAAACAAGATCATTTTTAAACAATATAAAAAATAGTTTCATTTTTTAAAATGTTTGTTCAATGTGTATTTATTGGTAAAAAGAAAAAGAAAATCAAATTTCTGATCAGAATAATATTTGTTGAAATTTATACTTTTCTCAGTTGTTGTTGTTGTTGCAATTTTGATCGATTTCCAATGAATTGCAGTTTCTTTAGATAATCAGATCCTGATCCTGAACTGAAAAATAACCAACCAAACGTCCAAATTCAAAATAGATTAAATCAACCAAAAGCTGACAAAACGCTGACTAATCAATTTCTCCATAAATGATCAAAGATTAAAAATATTATTATTACAATCAATCAAAAAGAAAAACAAAAATATGCTTAAAATCGATACAAGTTTCTCATTTTTTCCCACAAAACTTGAGATAATAATAATAATAATGTTGTTGTTTACAAAAAAAGAAAATAGCCAATCAAAATTATCGCTTGTGATCGAGATCAAAACAAGTGAATTTTGAAATTTAACAACACTGCCACCACGCACAAAAACGCTCAACACTTTCAAGCTTGTCCTGGTCTCGGCTGGTTAATTAACAGTCTGTCAAATGGACATTTCTTGTAAAAGCAATCAATTTCTGCTCCTCTTCACAACAATAATTCATCATTAACTACAATTTATACATTTAATTTTCATAATTTTTTCCAAACATAACGAGATTTTTGTTTTTCACAAATAAAAATACCGATCATTCTATTTTCCA
Organism: Trichinella papuae; assembly: GCA_001447755.1. Taxonomy (NCBI): domain Eukaryota; kingdom Metazoa; phylum Nematoda; class Enoplea; order Trichinellida; family Trichinellidae; genus Trichinella; species Trichinella papuae. The sequence continues at coordinate 240,447 of JYDO01000046.1, forward strand.
TTAAATTTCAATAGCAATAAATAAATCCCATTTACACATTAACTGTCAATTGAATTAATATATCACATTTCTCTTTCATGCGCAATGCTAAGCTGGATGGAAATTTATTTCAAAAGAAAAAAATCAGCAAACTATTCTTTTGCTTTTTTTTTTCATTGTTAATGTTCATCATTTATGCATTATGCGTTGAAACAAATCTACCGTGAAAATTGATTGCTTGAGAAAAAGAATATGATAAATTCAGGTGAAAAATAAGAAAGTTTTACAGTCCACTTTACGCAACGATGATTATTAATAATAAATGATCTCCAAATGCAACAATTGCACATCATGCCCAACAAGATTCATTATTATCATTATTTACTTTACAGTATTCAGGATGGAATATTTCGATGGTCCACTTCCTGCAGGTTTTGTTTATTCATTTCAAATTGAGAGAAATTTCCGAATTGATGAAAAGGAATCTGCAAAACGGGAAAGAAGACATTTTTATTCAGGTCATGTCAGGAAATAATTTTTTCCGCAAGAATGGAGAAAGGTTGATCAGCAAGCAATTGCTCAAATGTTGTTTTACAATTCATTAAATTGCTAATGCATATAAGTGAATGATCAAAATACTAATTTTCAAATTTTGCTTCTACAAATTAAAAAAAAACACTCTATCAAACAACCCTATAAATATATAAAATTTCTATTTCGTATATTAGTGAATAAATTGAAAGAAACATAAGTGATGGATAAGAAGGGTTTTGATGAATAACTAGCCTGATCAATGTCAGATGGTTTAGCGTCTAGCACACGGCAGGACCCAAAAATCCAATTTCTGCCGGCCGGACGACCTTCGCCGGTCTGGAATCCTTGAAAAGCGTTGGTCAGGCGCGCAATTAAGCCAACCGAGCTGGCCAAGCTAGATACACGATTACCGACGGGTGACTAATGCTGCAGTCGATAAAATCTGGCCGAAACCCAAAGGTCCACTCTTCGGTGACCGGTCCAAAGACAACGGTCGAAAAATAAAAATCAATTTCTAGCTAATTAATGCATCTATGAAATATATGTATTATGTCTGCTCGCAATGAACCGCCTCATCATAATCATCAACACTAAACGTCTACTGTTCCGAATATGCACAAATTTATGCGCATGTTTAAATGCATTTATGTACACATACAAAGCAAAGTCATCATTAATCTACTGTTGGACAGTGTCCAAAAAAAAAAATCAATGCCTTCTTGACATCAACATGACAAGCTTTGCTTTTCAATCGACAATAGGCGCCACGTTCACGTTGCAGCCATTCCCAATGGAAACATTAACGACCGGCTCTATAAGACAAGCTTAAACAACGTCCAACAGGCAGGTAAATGCCGGTCGATATCGCTTTGTTCACGTGCTATAGCAAAATTGAGCGTGCAAAAGCAGTGATTTTAAAGTACGAATTAAAATTTTCACACGTTTGCAAACAAGTGAGTGAATGAGAGAATGATTTTCAATTGAAACAAGAAAGAATGAATGCTCTTTTAAAAGTGGAGAAAGTTTTCGTGAAAAGAAGATCGATCCACTTGATTAATGCAATTCTTCCCAGACAATGGAAATTCCCAAAAACGACAACTGCAAAGTTATGGCTAACAAGGCTGAGGGTCAATGGCGAGTTGACCCATTTTTTTGATGAAAAAAGCTGGCAATAGGTTCGTTTGCTTATGCTCGCCGGAAGCGCAGAATATCTGACACTTCTTGTCCACCACAACACGCTGACATCTCGCAGCACATGTGCTATATGTCTATGTATACTGCACGTACTGTCGAGGTCAACGTTTCTCTGTGGGCAGCCACCACCACCACCACCACACGTGCGCCGAAGAAGCAAGTGAGGAATACAAACAGAAAAAAATTGAATAAACAAAAAAAAATAATAAAACTCACTTTCGTTCCATTGGGGCAGAGCAGAGATGCCGGAAGAGATGAGCAGACAGAGCACGAATTGCCAAAGCTGAAGCGAAACGTTGAATACGATTCGCATCGAAAACGTGCTTGAATGAAAAAAGTTGGGCGGCCAAGAGCCAGGATACTCACGGCACAGACGGCAAACGGCGAAATTATTTCCGCTAGAGCTTCACATCTACTGGAGATGTGTCTCCTACAATATGTTAATAAAGTTGAATTCAATAAAACAAAACTGGTCATTTTTTCAACTCAATGAGAGAGAAATTTAAAAAAAATTAGCAATCCAGCTACTTGATGAAGCACGGAAAGCGAAATGGCAATTTTATGCCTTCCATTCGCCCACGGATAAAGATAACAAAACAAATGTTGATCAACACCATCAATTTAAATCGAAAAAAAAGTTCCAATCAACACTAATGACATATTCTATTGGAGTGCTTGAAAGACGCGACATGTTAAATAATTCAAGTGGAGATGAGCACAGTAAAGATGACTGTCAAAGAAATACAAAAAAAATTTGCTTATAGAAAATTTAAAATTTTAATATACATACAATGAGGACCTTACTATTCCACAAATACACAGTGATGAATCATTTAAAGACGCGCGAACATAGCAAGCTGATTCGATTGGCCATGCCGAATCAACTCCAATTGGTTTTACTGTAGCAGTTTTGAAACGCAGGTTGTAATTGACATAATTTCAAATGTGAGCGCACCAAAGCAAGCAATGCGGATACAAAATTGTTACACTCAAAAGTTCGACATTATTTTTAATATTTTAAATTAATATAACCAATAATAATATTAATAATAAATATATCAGCATTTTGAGAAATTTTTTTTACAATTGCAAATTATGCAACATTATATGTATTTTTACGTTTGATAGGAAGTCATTTTTTTATGGAGATAACTTGTATCAATGCGATGTTGCAACTTATGCCTTAAAACAATGATTTCAAATGTGATTATGAACAAAGTAAAAACAGCTTGACATTAAAATGAATAAAAATTTTGTCTAATATTCATACGACTATTCTAAAGTATTTTATTTTTATTGCAGTTTTAATACGAAACTGAGATAAAATAAAAGAGAGATTTTTCAACTGTCAACTGGATGACTACATTTATCTTGGCTAAATTAAAGCATTTATCTGAAGCAGTTGTTATCCAAATGATTTTAAACTGATAAAAAATAGCTGAAAATGATTACCAACTGTTTGACTGGCACATCTTTTTGACACATTTTAATTTAGCATCTTGCTACTATAAACACACTTTTCATAATTGTATTTCATTTCAGTAAATTATATTTATAACATCTTGTAATATCAGTATGTACAATTTGAATATTAGGATTTACAAAAATATATCAAACCTAAAATCACATTACAACACTTAGAAAAAAATAGACATTAAATATATATTTCTATAATATTTCAATTTTTTAGTATTGTTATCAAGAAGTGCAACAATTGTTACAAATTCCATTGCAAACAGTTAAATCATATCAAATTGCAATTCGTTTTCTGTTTAATTTATTCAACTGCTCATTGCAATATTATATTGATTTAAATCTGCTTATTTAGATAGACATATTTGACAAGATTACTTTATAGAAGCAAAACATCTGAAAATTGGCTAATCCAATTTACATATAAAATGGTGATGTATATTTATAAAATAAAACTTCATGTTATTTTATAAAAGTTTGTTTTATTAAAGTAAAATATGTAACGTTAAGTATTACATTAACGCTAACAATGGAAATCATTTCTAATGAATTAATTAGAAAAAACAAGGAATCCACAAAAAAATTTAAATTATTAGTTACTAATTGCTTTATTTAAATTAAAGCAAATCATTTTTTAAAATTAAAAATGAATAATCATTTATTGAAAATGTTTGATGATGAAATTTTGAAGTTAACTTGAAAGCCAAATTTCATCCTGTAGAATTACTCTAACTGTAAAACAGAGAGAAGATTATTTTTTATCATAATATTGCAAATTTTGTTATTTTTATTAAAAAAAAGTTGTATAGAGAATTCAATTTTATATTAATTTAATTTATTTTCATATTTGAATTTTTAAATGCATTATTTTAAATGAACTTTATGAACTTAAAATAATTTGTGTTAGCAATACCTTATTTATGCACCAAATATTTTAATTATGATATTTCGTTTTATTTACAAGCAGTTGTTTAAGGAAGGTTTAGTTTTTTCTATTTTTAAGATTTATATGAATGCAGAATTTATTGGGGTGATTTCTTTTTCTTCTACTTTCTCACTGTATTGGATGAAGAAAACTTCGAGTAAAAAGTAATATTTCACTTTATATTATATCAAGTTATAAATTATTTGTTTTTTGAGTAAGGCTGTAAGTCTATGAATATTATTACATATTTGTTTTTAGCATTTTTTCAAATTACCAAAATACGGAGATTAGCTTCAGTGGAGATTGTTGCAGTTCATTACTGGTTACTACATTAAAATGCCACCAAAGAAGGTGAAAAAAACTGATGAAGTTTCAAATGATGCCGAAACTAGTGAAAGCTCAGATAAAATTATTTCTGGTGAAATTTATACGTGTACTGTTTGCATGACTTCATTGCGAGAGCAAGTTCAAGCAAGAAAACCTATGGTCACCACTTATTGTGGGCACGTGTTTTGTAAGCAATGCATTGAACGAACTCTTAAGAATGAAATACGCAATTGCCCTGTTTGTCGGGCTAATATTGCTCCAAATAAATATATTTTTATGAAGTACAAGCGTAAAAAAGTTCCAGTGGAAGAAGTGTAAATATTTTTCTCGGTGATATTTTCTTTAGCACTGTTTTTAGAAATAAAATTGATTTTGCATTGAGTTCTTGCAACTTAATTTCATGAAGGATTTATCACTGGTAAAAAATTTGCATCATTTTCTTGCATTAGCATGCTATTAACATTTAAGTTAATTAATTGTGCATCGAATTTTTCAACAGTTTTAAACATATGATTGTAATTAGTTAGCAACCTATTTATGAAAGTTGAGTATATGTCATGTAAAAAATTAAAAATAGTTTTGCTGTTTTTACGTGAAAATCAGCAACGGCTCTTCAACTGCATGTGAACTTCCTGGGTAGAGGAACATATGAGAACAAATTGCTCTGAATTGCTTAAATAATATCGATATAACATAAATATTGTACACGAGTAAATTTGAAATGCAAATGTAAATTGTATATTAGAAATTGTTGTAATATAAAAAATAAAATTTATTTTTAATTCGATGCTTTAATAGTTTTCTTAAATTAAAAAAATTTGCAATAACAACTAAAACATAAACGAAAAGAACCAAAAAAGCTTAAAATAAAAAAAAAACTAAAAATACACTTTCGTTCGTTCTTAATACTAACTTTTTTGGTATACGGTAAGTTTTTTCAAACTACAGTCTCTTTTAATCCTACAAAATGAATGAAACATCAATAAAAAAATATTTAAATCGATTTCTGTTTTACTAAATAAAAAGCATTTTATTCATTTGCTGTCTATCAATAGTTGCCAAAAAAATTAACTGATTTTTTTGTTTCTGGTAAATTTTCAGAATAAAAATTTTTTTGAAAAATAAAATTAACAAATAACATTAACGGTGATGATAATTTTAGAAAATGAAGGTTGTTTTTGGAGCGTTTTGTAATTTGTACTTGAGTATTATTTATTATCCCATACCTTTACATATAGTTTTTCTGAATGCATTTATTTTTATTGAAAATTCACTGCATTTTTTGTTTTTTTGTAATTTTTGTCATTTTTTGAAGGTATAGTCATGTTCCGTTTACCAGTCACAGATTGCGTTAAGCAAATTTCCAGCGTTTTGTCACGTACGCAGCTTTTGTCATCTTGGCGTAAATTCTCTAGCCATACTGCTGAAGAGACACCTGAACAGTTTGATAAACGATTTATCGACTTTTTCAATCAACCAGATATCGATGGATGGCTTGTTCGAAAAGGTATATTTCAGTTTTTTTAAGCATTCATCTGTTTTTTTGATCTGTAATCTAATGTGATTGTTATTGGAGATATATTTAGGTAAAAATAGTCCCATTTATTCCTATTAACGATAAAAATCCTGTATTATTTTTGATTTCTTTAATTGATATAAGTATTATTTTTTGCCTACTTAGAAAACCTTTAAAAGTTTTCAGTTTTATTTGTTGTGTTTAGTGAAATGACAAATTTGTTTTTTGTTTTAGAAACTAAATTTTTCTATAGCATCCGTGATATATTTTAATGAAAGTTTGCAGTAAAGTTGAAGTTTAATTAATTCTAAAGATATTTGGTTTGAATTTAAGCATTTTTTTAAAGTTTTGTGAAGATTTTTACTTCAATATATAGAATTTGTAAAAAGGTTAGAATTAAGTAATTTTGTTTGCAATATATTTTTTATGTTTTTTCTTTGTTTAACGATAAAATGATGATGATATTATTTTGCAGTGGCTGTTGGCACTTTGTAAATTTAAGGTTTTATGATAAGTTGATTATTAATTTTAATATGTTAATGAAGATAGATTGAAGTCGGTCATGTTTTGTGATATGAAATGATTGCAAAACCTATTTTCAAATGTTGCTTTATTTAGGACTGTATGAGCTTCACTGCCATGATGTTGTGCCAGAGCCTACCGTAGCAGCGGCAGCGCTTCGTGCTTGTCGTCGTGTGAATGATTATGCCTTAGCTGTGAGGTTTCTGGAAGCGATAAAATTGAAATGCGGTCGGCATGCTTCCAAAATATATCCGTACATTATACAGGAGGTAAGAATTCTTTTTTTTTGCGATTTTGATGAATTGCATGTTTTGTAATTACAGTGTTTTGCTGATTTTAAAGTAAGATTTAGAAATAAATGATTACCATGTGAAATTCAGATGAGTAATTATTTCTTTTAATTATAAAGTAGTTAGTTGTAATACTTTTTAGGACTATGTGTTCAAAATATTATATAATTTTTGATGATGCGGATAGTTTTTATGCAGTTTGAAATTTTTGTATTCTGTAATTTTAATAAATGTTGACAAATGAAATAATGTTTTTGTGTAATTTGGAAGATTATTGAAAAATGTTAAAAACATGCAGGCATAACTGCAGATAGTTTATTTTGTGTTATTCTTTTTTTTATCAATAAATCGTATAAATTATGAATTATTTGTTTTCTTTGCATTTTTCATTAAGTTGTTGATAAGTTTAGTTTTTCTACAATTATGATTGTGATGTTTTTCAGCTTCGACCAGTTTTGAACGAACTTGGCATTTCTACTCCGGAAGAAATGCAATTTGACAAGCCGCAGTTGTTTAAGCCTTCACCAGACTGGTGGCCGGAAGAGTATTATGAAATGTACAAGTTTCCGAAACACAGCACGTATCCAATGAAATATGTTTGAATAAATAGTTGTCAGTTAATATTTCGAAAACGGTATTGTATTAGTATAAAAAACGCAAGGAATGTATTAAATTTTTTGATGAATTTTGAATTTTGGTAATTTTGAATAAGCAGATTTTTACGTTGTTGTTGTTGTTGTTGTTGAATATTGAACAAAGAATTGTTTTTTAAACACGGCCATAACATATTGTAATTTTATTAGAATATTAATAACAGGTTAATACATTTATCAGTTAAAACTAATTTTAAAACAACACTTAAGCATAAAAGTAAATTAAAAAAAAGAATAATTAACTAACTACAATGAATAATTATGATTTGGTTATTGTTTAAAAATTTTCAAGGCATTCTCGTGGAACTCTAACCTGTATTGGATTAGCATCCGCAATGCTTGCATCACTTCGTTTTCGTATTCGGAAAAATTGTTCAAAATTTTATAACCGTTGTGCAATTCTTTACGGTAAGCTTCCCTTGCCTGGTTGAACCGTTGTTCAGCTTTAATTTTAATTTCTTCTTTTACCAATTTGCCGCCTTCAGATGCTTGTTCGAATTTCAACTTCAGGGCGTTGTATTTGCAATTCTCTATGTTATAATCAGAAAGCGCCAGGTCGAACTTTGGCTTAGCGTTTTTAATCAGCGGCAGGCGGTCTTCGAAATAATTTTCCATTTTGACGATTCTGCACAAAAGTTGGGGTTGAAGAAGAGATGGGGAAAAGCAAGAAAAATTATAATAAAATTAAAAAATCTTACGCTTTGATAGAAACTTGCTTCAAATAATTCAAATTTTGCTCAGACAATTCGGCAAACATCCGGTGAGCTTTATCGACGCTATTTTTTGCACAATCGTCTTTCATTATTGAGGATAATTGTTTCAACGATTTGGAAAGTTTAAAAATTTCATCATCCGACAAAGATGGCAACATGTGTGGATTTTTACGATGCTTCTTTGAACTTTGCACTATGCATTTCACCAGCTCGATCAGCTCTTTCAAATTATCCGCAAACGACATCAATTTGGAGTATTGTTCAATAAACTTCTCATTCATTTTAGGTCCTTCATCTTTCTGATTTATCGAATTCTGACCCATTGGATATGAGGATATTTGCAAAAGTTCCCGGATGAAACTGTCTTATTATGAAACTGAAATTTCAACCCCAATTTTACAATTTTTGACTTTCAAATATTTTAAATCATTGTTTAAAGTCATTTATGTTTAAATTTATTTAAACTTTAAACTGTACATTAACCAAAGACATTGTTATTGTTATTAACGTTATTACAAAAGAAAATCAAATATCTTTATAATTTTTCATTGATTCATTGCATGCTGTTATTGCTACATTTCTACTGCAGTAGCATTTGACAGTATTCTTGAAATTTAACCTTGAAAATCATATGAAGATAGTTGATCAGATCGAAATGAGCACGAAAGAATGATGCGACTGGACGAATTTGTGTAAACTAATTGTTGAAGCGTTTTCACTACTGTTAAGCTAGTAAAGTTAGATTGGTATAAATGCTTTTTTTTATATACGCTGCAGAAATGGTTTCACAAATTATGGCACAGCTCACAGAAACTGTATCAGAGATAGATAACTCGCAATTGTGTGAGTTGAGCGCATAGATAGTTTCCTTTTTGGAAAAAAGAAATTCGAATCAGTCAATATGAAATAAAATTCAATATACTGATAATGATATTCGTAAACATTGCCGTGTAAACTTCTTTCTTTAAGATCGACTGCACTGACTTGATATATCCTGGATATACAGGCCAATAAAAAACGCTTTCACGTGGGCGAATCATACGAAGAGCATTTTCAGCCAATAAAAGCAATAATGAAAATTTTATACTAATCAGAATATGGATGTGAACATTTCTCTCACATTTCAGTACATTATTCATTGTTCTTTGCTTCTCCTTGACCCGTATTTATTGTGTTCATTTTCTTCCTTATCAAATTTTACTGAACCAACAACAGCAGTGCAATGAGTATGATTGTGAACTATGCACATCTGTTTCACATGTGTAATAGCCGATTAAGCAACTATGGGATCGTTTCTTGCACATACATTTCAAACATTTATTGTAAATCACTTTAAGTTCAAGTTGATAGTTGTCAATAGTTATAATTTCAAAAATGAACGTAAAAAGTTGTTCGACTGTACAACTTTGAACTGTGGAAAAGTCAACAACTGTTTACTTTTGCATAATGATTATTATTTAAATTTCATTATATTCTGTAAACTATAGTTACTGTTTATAGAATAAAAGAATATATGTATGTATAAGTTTTCAATCTTAATTATGATTAGTATAAAATTTATCATAACTAATTGAAGCAGACACTTTACAACACAATTCTATCATTCCAAATGGTAGAAAAGCATTCATTTTCATGCAGCATTTCTTTTTCCACGCTTTTTGCAGTAAATATATTCAATATTGAAGCAAAAATAAACGGAAAACTTCATTGAATAATTGAAGAAAACATTTTTTAAAAAGTCTGACGGAAGTGGGATTCGAACCCACGCCTACCGTAGTAGACTGCGGCCTAAACGCAGCGCCTTAGACCACTCGGCCATTCCGCCTGATAGCTGCATTATCATTTTAGTATGATAAAAACCAAGCAAAAAATTTTCTACCACGCAAAAATTTGTTCCATTTTCACAGTGGTATTCAGATTTTCAACAAATGTTTTAATGATAAAATAAACAATACCACATTTCCTATTGAACAGCAACTGTTTCGTTGTTCATAAAATTGTCAACAATATTTTTGAAATAACAAACATTATTTTTTTGATTTCAAAATGATAATCATAAACAAATTATCGACGAAACTATTTTCAACAGTATATTAATTATTCGTCACATGCAGCAACAATTAAACAGAGACGTGAGCAATTTAATAATGAATGAAAAATTATTGCTAACACATAAACTTATCGCATATTATCAAAAATATTATATATCATTTGCAAAGAATCATACAAAACAAGGAATAACAATTTTTGCAATATTAAGAACATTTCAAATGCGTAAATATTCCAAAGTAGATGTTGCAGAAACTGAGAAGCATACGTAGAAAAAATGATTTAAGTGGAATTAAGCAATGTGATTTCAAATTTACCAGCTAATGCAAGGGTAGCCAAAGTGGTCGATATCGATCCCTTGGGCCATCAATGGCACTATCTAAGGGGTCGACAGAGGCTTAGGGGTTGAATGTTGGTCGATGAACTCCGGGATCGAATATGAACTTTGAAATCCCATCTGAGGAATTTATTTCCTGCAGAACTATTTTGTAACATTAATTTATACTTTTCTGAACTATCAACAGACACCACCAGAAATTAATTTTGCCAGGTCGAACTGCGTGATGCTAAGAGAATTTTCGACTTCAGGCTAAATTTTCATTGCCTTTTGTTACAGGTCGTTTAATGCTTGTTTCCTCCAGTTAGACAAAATACGGCTTTGTCCTATGAGTTTGATAAATGTGTTGCATAGGCCTTTGTCAGATATTTTTCGCCTCTTTCATCACATCAGATGAATTGGTATAGGTGATTTTAGTACAAAGCTAAATGATAAATTGTGCAAAGCTGCTTGGGATAGACGTCTGCGTGACAACGGCCGTGCGGGATGATTAAACGTAAAGGTGAAATGCATCTGATCGAGAATTAGTAAGGGTGAAAAGGGTAAAGGATACCTTATAATAAAGATATTTATTATTAATAATATTTATTTTATGAGCTTGGAGGTCGATGAGGCATCAAGGAATCTATAGGGGGTCGATGAGGCGTCAAGGAAAACCATAAGGGGTCGATGGTACAGAAAGTTTGCCTATCCCTGGTTTAAACCATTTGTTTTATATTTCTGATTATTCTCATAATTTTAGTATCATCCAAATAAGTGACGTTGCAAATGAAACTAAG